>JARIHP010000120.1:0-107256 GCA_029282125.1 Mycena amicta | reverse complement strand
TCTGAGCCATCCGAGCCTTTGCATGCGCCCTGCTGTCAATAATGTCAAACCGACTGTACTGGTAGAGACCTATTTACGACCCCGCCCACCCCGCCCAACCCACGCAAATCTACTCATGATTTAGCCCCGATTTTCCCCTTCCATAATGGAGACTATGTTGTATATCACCGACATATAGTTTCGCTTTACCCTCTCCATCATGGCGGTCGCTGCTCACGTTACCTGGCTGTTTGCTGTACGTGGCGATTGCGTTTTGTTTTTGTTTTTTAGCTTCTCTTCTTTTTCTCTAACTCGAATCTATACCACACGCCGATATAATGCACGTCAGCCGTCTGTCTCGGCGAGTAGTGTGCGCTGTATTCGGGAATCGGCGCCGACGCAGATCTTGTGATGGGCGTGCCTTGGTTTTCTCACTCGTGCACAATATGAAGCTCGACAACGGTTGGACTTGACTTGGACCTGCCAGTGAAATTTTGAAAGCTCCCATACTATTTGTGTGTCGCGATCAGTCACATCAAAGTAACGCGATTTTCTCCATGGCCACTTCATCCCCAGCGCGCCGTCTACCCCCAAGCAGCCTCCCAACCCACAACGCCCGTCCAACGCCCTACCGCCAATGCCCTGTCTATGGAGGAGGATGAGCCCGACGGCCAGGACGGCGACGGCGACGGCGCTGCAGCCAAGCGCCGTCGCCAGCAACGAACCCAACCGACCGATGTCCCTCGCGTGAAAGACGCCGTTGGAGAAAGCGTTACAGAGGCCTTTGAGAAGTTTCTACGGTCGTGCGTTTCCATTTCTTGTATTCACCCCGCACACATCGCGTCCATTTAGATACACCGAAGGGTCGCGTTGGCACCCACTCCTGGCTCCGAGGGCGACGCTCCAGATACACCAGCCGATGAACTCCTCTACATCAGCCAGATCCGCGACATGCAGTTCACAAATCTCTACTCTCTACGGTCGACTTCACCCACATTCTCCTGAAGGACGATGTCCTCGCCGACGCGATTACAGCGACACTACTATCGCTTCGTCCCCTTTCTTCAAACAAGCCGTCGTCAAACTCGTAGGAGAGTACGTCCCCGAGTACCTGACAGAAGAACCCCGGTCAAACAAACACCGACTCGGCCAGCCTCAAGTCCCGAGAATTCAACGTCGCGTTCTACAGTCTTCCCTTGGTCTCTGGCATTCGGAGTCTGAGGACAGAGAAGATCGGTACTCTCATGAGTATCAGCGGAACGGTAACACGGACGAGCGAAGTACGACCTGAGCTGCTCGCAGTGACTTTTGTGTGCGAAATTTGCAATGGCAATGTGCCAGACGTAGAACAGCAATTCAATACACGAGGTCCGTGTTAGCTATCTTTGCTTTCGTGGCTAACGATTCCTCGCAGCCTTCTCTATGTCCCAACCTCACTTGGGGAAATCGTGCTGCCTGGAAACTGCAGATCGAAAAAAAACTCCAAGTTCCACGGACTGCCAAAGGCTTCGTATCCAGGAGAATCCTTCCGAAATCCCGACCGGCTCAATGCCGCGGTTCGTTGGATGTTATTCTGCGTGCAGAGATGGTGGAACGCTGCAAAAGCTGGCGACAAGTGTACATTCACTGGCACTTTCATCGTCATCCCGGATGTCAGCAAGCTCGGCTTGCCAGGTGGAAATCAAGCACAGCTACAGAGCGATGCGAGCCGTGGTAATGGTAGAGCTGTGACGGGTGGCATTGGCGGGGGAGTTACGGGGCTGAAGAGCTTGGGTGTTCGTGATTTACAGTACAAGACCGCGTTCCTTGCGTGCATGGTCACTGACGCTGACGCGAGGGGTGCGTCATTTCTCCCAGTCTCGCATGCATCGCAAGTAACCTCTTCTCAGAGTGGCGGGAATCTGCGAGGCGAGGAAGACGTCGGAGAAACACCTGAAGACGACGAGTCCGACGACGAAGAGTCTGCTGAAGAAAAGGCTCGACTCACCGCCGAAGAAAAACACGAGCGGCGCATTCGACGAGCAGTCATCAACACCTTCACGGAGCAGGAGCTCGATGAGCTCAAAAGTATGCTCAACGGAGATCACATCTACCATCGCCTCGTTCAAAGCATCGCTCCGACTGTTTACGGTCACGAGATTGTCAAGAAGGGTATTCTATTGCAGCTTATGAGTGGAGTACACAAGGAAACGCCGGAAGGCATGCACCTTCGTGGCGACATCAACATTTGCATCGTCGGCGATCCCTCGACCTCAAAGTCGCAATTCCTAAAGTTCGTTTTTCGAAAGATTTTCCTGCGTGTAGCTGACCTCCTCTCAGATATGTCTGCACATTCTCACCGCGAGCGGTATACACATCCGGCAAGGCGTCCTCCGCTGCTGGTCTCACCGCAGCTGTCGTCAAGGACGAAGAAACCGGCGACTTTACCATCGAAGCTGGCGCACTAATGCTGGCGGATAACGGAATTTGCGCCATCGACGAGTTCGACAAGATGGACATTAGCGACCAAGTTGCCATCCACGAAGCTATGGAACAGCAGACGATATCTATTGCTAAAGCCGGTATCCACGCTACGCTTAATGCGCGGACGTCCATCCTTGCGGCTGCGAACCCTATCGGCGGGCGATATGACCGCAAGAAATCCCTGCGGAGTAACGTGCAGATGACGGCTCCCATTATGAGTCGTTTCGATCTGTTTTTCGTTGTGCTGGACGAATGCGACGAGAAGACGGATCTGAACATTGCGCGGCATATCGTCAACGTACATCGGTTCCAAAATGAGGCGATCAACCCCGAGTTTAGTACCGAGGCTTTACAGAGGTACATTCGCTATGCGCGGACGTTCAATCCGAAGGTGATTTCACTTTGAAAAACTAGAGAATGCCTATTGACGTTTCCGTTGTAGTTGTCTCATGAAGCTGCTGAAATCCTCGTCGAAAAATATCGTATTCTTCGTCAAGACGATGCCACTGGCATTGGACGGAATTCGTACAGGATAACTGTCCGTCAGCTCGAGAGCATGATCCGACTGTCCGAGGCTATCGCGAGGGCGAACTGCAAATCGATAATCGACCCTTCGATGGTCCGGGAGGCGTACAGTCTGCTCCGGCAGTCAATCATCCATGTCGAGCTGGATGATATCGACTTTGACGAGGAGGAATTGCGCGGAGAGCGTGGGGATGCGCCGCAGGCTGCGCCGACCGACGGAGTGCAAGAGGAGACGGACGGGGACATCGAAATGTCGATGGACGATACCGATATACCTGTCGCCGCCGTTCAACGACAGGCAGCACCAGCCGCTAGCTCACAGTCGGATCCTGCGAATGCCAGCACTAGCGACCAGCCTCCTCCTGCGCCTGCACCCAAGAGACGGATGATCATTACGCACGACCAGTACATCACCCTCCAGAGCTTGATCGTGCTGCACATTGCGTCTATCGAGCGCGAAACTGGGTTGGGCGCCGACAAGGATGAACTCATCGACTGGTATTTGGAGTTGAAGGAGAAGGAGCAGCAGCTACAGGACGCGGCGGATGCGGATTACGAGACGGAGTTGATAACCAAGATGCTGAGGAAGTTGGTCAAGGTTCGTTTTCGTTTTTATCCTTTTGACGACCATTTTTTTTTTTCCTAACCGCGATTTTTGCAGGAAAACTACCTTCTCGAAGTCAAAGGCGACGTTCAGGACTCACTTCCGTCGATGGACGAAGACAGTCAGCCAATGGAAGGCGAAAATGTAAAGGTGCATTATATGGTGCATCCGTCGGTGGATACGGAGGGGTCTTCTTTTGCGTCTACCCTGTGAGGGGTTGTTTTGTTGTTCAAGTATATATGTAGCTGTACACCTGTAGTTTAGCTGCTTTGAATATGGAGTCATTCCATTAACGTACTTTGTCTACAAGCACTTTCGACGCTGAAGCTGAATTCGAAGCTGCTATGCTTCCCGCGAGGAACTGCCTCTCGGTGGAGAGTACCGATACATTGACGAGGCAAGTAGGAACCGTTCGTCAAAAAAAACAAGCGAAAGTCCAGATGAACGAGAGTTTTGGCCACAAGTGAATATTTGCAAGCGCCCTACCATCCAGAGCCTCGATGCACTGGCAAGCTACACTTTAATACTGACAATGACAAGATACTCGTGGCCCTCTGCCAATGCTCCCAAAGGCCATGCCATATCCTGAGCTGATTCCCAGGCGCGTAAAACAGTGAGTGGCTCAGCATGATCGACGGGGGAAATCCGTGAAGACGCTGCAAATCGTTCCGTCTTGAGATCCCTGATCCTCAAAAAGGGACCCATGCAGCTGCGCAGTCTTGATATAATCGATGGGGGTGGTGTCGAGTATGAGAGGAGCCGTCCTTTTGATGAAGGATAGATCAGGTTTCCGGATATTCGTGCCTATTACAGGTGAGTAAACTTGGAGGAACGAGCACATGGAGATGGAAACATACGAGCGCGCTTAGCAAGGGCGAGACAAGCAGCCGGATGGGAAGATACAAGCCCCATGGCAGTGCAGAGAGACGTCGGTATCATGCCTAGAAGGGACGTGGCGATGGATCGCCTGCGGTATGCTGAGGATACGACGAGTTGGGTGATCCAGCAGATTGTGCCGTCTATGCAATCTTCAGCAGGGAGAATAGAGGAAGCAGAAGATATAGAAGACCATTATATTTCCAGAAGGTAGCGAATGCATGTCCCACCACGACATCATCTGCGGTACACAGAGCCAGAACGCTGTCTTCTGGCTTGGACAGGCACTGTTCCCGAAGCTTTTTAGCGTTCATCTTCACACGAGCACCTAAGTGAAAGCCGATCAAATGAGAATGCGACAAGTAGCTCGTTTTGTTGAACCAGACAGACCTGGTCGCAATGGCGCCGTAACCTCAGCATTCCAGACACCATAGTTCTCAGAGAACAACTTGCCACAGAGTTTCAGAGTTTCATCCGAGACATCGATGCCTTTGACGACGCTGAAGGTGAGACGGCTTGAAAGGGATGCGAACATGGTGGGCGAGAGCAACAAGTCGGTGATCGATCAGTGGTCGTCGTTACGGTCCCGCCGTACACCGACGGACATGGCGTTCTGGTGGAGCTTGAGAGTACCTTTTAGGTGTGCAGTATAAAGACCAAGAACTATTTTGCGCATGACGAAGAACGGCCGTCGAGAGAAAAGTAAGCGCAGGCCGACAGTACGGACAGAGAGGCCACACAATCGTCGATTTTGACTCCATCGGAAGCTGAGAGTGAGGGCTTTCGAGCGGTGCTACTTCCATGACAAAGGGATACCGTACGTACCATGCAAAGGTGCGTTCGCCGTTCACTGGCAGCTCCGTCCCATCCCATCGTGGTAACATCACGCTCAGACCTCTCTTCCCACGCACACATTCTATGCACGTCTCCCAATGCTAAATCCACGAAACGCTCCCCTCAAAAAATCAATTTCAGCCAACTCAGAACCTGAGCACCCGCAGGCAAGTTACTACGGCCATGCGAGACCTTGAGCTGGCATGATAGGCAAGGTAGAGTGGATATCTCAAGTCGCTTCACACGCGCGCTGTGCACGTCGGAGACCTATTCCCAGCAAAGCGGCAACGCCTCAGCTCGATTTCTCACCAGTTTAAAGCCTCTCGATGAGCTCGGCGTAGCACTCACATCCAAGGTTCCCTGTCTTTCACTTTACTCGCTCAGACTTTGGCGGCAGACGAATATCCTACGCCATGTTAAAGAATCAAGACCGTCCCAAGCTTGTTGATTCGAGGTTGGTTGCGGCCCCTCGATTAAAAAGGAGCAGGCAGCACATTAGAGACGCTCCTTCCGCGTAAGTCGTTCCCTAACCAAAGCGCCAATTCTTACGCCTTTCCCAGTGCTAACCCGACTGTCATTGAATCGCTGTCACTCTTCACGACCGTGTCGACAGTGACCTTTTCTATCGGCGGTGGCGTTGAGACCTTTACCGCAACTGCAACACAAACCGTAGCTAGTCTGGTTCCATTTAACCCCACTCAAACCCTAGCGGCCGCGCCGATCAAGTGAGCCAAAACTACCTTTAATCAATTGTGTATGACCTTTTCATTATTTTAGCACATCTTTCCCCGTTATTCCGGTTGCAGCTGCGGGTGGTGGAGTTGGCCTGGTGCTTGTGCTTGTATCGCTGTTTTTGCTTCTTCAGTGGCGACGACGCCGAAGAGCACCAAAACGCTGCGCTCCGTTGGAAGGCAGTCCACTCGAAATCGAGCTTGGCCGAGTCACTCCCGCAAACCCCACTGCGCCACGCTCATTCAGCCGCCTCACATTCTCCGCGCCATATGTCCTCCCGCGCTCGCCCACCAGTCATTCGACGGCCCCTCCCAGCACTATCTCTGTCGGTCAGCAATACCATGTGGCGCCTTCAGGAGGAAGATTGTAAAGAACCACTGCGTTTGGGGTGGTCGGAAACCATCCTTCTTGCGCATAGGTTGGGAGACGCTGTGCGTTTCCTTCATGTGAATATCAGCATCACTTGTATGTCTGCGTTCGGTGACACGATGATACGTTTGTGGTTTTCATGCGTGGAAACACCTTTTCATTGGTTATGCACCGCCAGGATGGCGATCCTCAACTTTCAAACATCAACTCACAGGCTTCTTTCATGATCTCCGCCCATGATACCGCACGACCCGTGCATTGGTGAGGGAATTGTCTCAGTCGAGCCGTTTGTTTCTATCCGGCCTGGAAGTCTTAAGCGCTATCCCAGTGCCGATGCTACGACCACACATCCGCTCCGATGTCCTCCTCGCTTTCAAGTTCCTCCTTGCCGCTTTCAACCACAACGTTTTCGATTTCAACAGACGCAGGTACCACGACGGCAAGTTCCACTTCATGGCTGTATACTATCGATTCGTCTACCAATTGGGCCGTGTCCACCACTGTCATCGAGACGACGTCGGACGGCATCCCCACACTCCCTCCTACATTATCCTCCATTCCAAGTTCACAGTTTGTACCCGAATCTCAGACTGCATTCCAGCACTAAAAAATTCCCAGTCATGAGACGACTGCCACCCATCGGACGACACCTTCAGAGTTCCAGTCGTTATCTTTTTCTGCATCCGCAACACAAGCATCCTTCTCCGCTGGAGAACCAATCTCACTCTCCACGGAAAGTTCAGGGCCCACGAGCGGCGCGAGTTCCGCGTCTAGGTCTGTCCTACCTCTCAAATACGTAAACTAGCCTGACCAGTCCTTCAGAGTAAAGACAACGGTCATAGTCGGCGCTGCAGTCGGTGGGATTATCCTCATCCTCATGGGCACCCTCAGCTTTATCGTCTTCCAACGGCGGATGTTGCGCCGACGCGCCGTTTGGCGTATGGGAGAAGAATTTTAGATTCTATCTCAAACGAATATCTCCCCCGAACCGATAACACACGTTTCGCCCTTCAACGCCACCAAGTCGTTGCCCTCATCTTGAAGCAGGCGCAACTCCAACACGCCTCCCCCCGTTTACTCACTTGCCTCGCGATAAACTCTTGCCCTCCCGACAAAGTGTGCTTGCGAGACCAGTATGGCGAGAGCAGGCAGTGTGCGGAGCCGCAAACGTGGTCCTCAGCGGAGCCAGGCGGGAAGGCGGCAGGGGCGAACATGCGAGAGAAGAAGAGCGGTTCAGCAGCTCCAGAGGGCGTGGTGACGACGTTAACGGTGTACCCCGTCTCGAGCTGTTCTCCTTGGTCAAAGTTGGAGACAAACATGGTTCGCGTCAACTCACGAAAGCGCTGGTGTCCACTTCGTAGTCGCCCAGTGCCTTTCCCTCGCCTACCTTCAACTCGACCAACACGTAGTCCTCGAATCCAACTCCGCCCTTCCCAACAAACTCCACGTTCAAATTTTCTCCGAACGCCTTCTGCACGGCCTGCACAACGCGGTTCCTTTCCTCCTCGTCTTCCAGCTCGGTGATGGTGGACATGGGAAGGCGGATCTCCAGCTTTATCCCCGCATTATGTCCGTCTTCGCGTCTGTACGCATGAACGAGTTCTCCCCTCCGTGTTTGGAACCCCAACACGTCCACCCCGTCACCGACGAGCCCACGGGCGAAGATTGCCCGAGCAGCCGCGAGCGTCCCGTGCCCACAGAGCGCGATTTCGGTTTGTGTAGGTGTAAACCACCGTATGTTGAATGTCGCGGTCTTTCCATCCGGAGTCAAGTTTGTCTTATTCGGGGTAGTGTAGACGAAAGCAGTTATAGGCTGGTTGAAGTTCGTAGAGATCTTCTTGAGCGTTTCCTCATCTGTTGATTCCGAGTCGTCTAGAAAGACTACCGCTGCTGGGTTCCCTTCGAACGGCGAGTTTGCGAACGCGGAGATTATGTAGAATGGGAGAGCGCGGGGGCATGTTCTGTGTCGTGGTTCAAGAAAGAGTTGACAGTATGACTCGACCAGTCATTACAGGTTTATCTTTGACGCGACATCTCATGTGAGCGCGGAAGCGGACCGTGTTTTGACTAAGTTCGTGATCGCGTCAAGCTGCCCCCAACCAAGTCAACCACCACCAGTGATTCTGACTGGCTTGCCTGCTCGAAATATTGGCTTGTTCAGCACTAGATATCGATGTCGTCAGCAAATCCAAACTCTTCGTGGCCAAATTTGTGAGCCGTTGAATGCGCTCTTGGAGTCGATGGACCTAGGCCTGCTCGAAACCTTCGAGAAACAACGCTTTGATGCTCTCTGCATGTCCTTTGCGCGACGAAAATGGCAAGTGGCACTGGCCGAGCACATTCAATGATCGAGAACTCGGACAAAGCACCTTTGGCGTATATAAAGCTCGATGCACGACGAGCTGGCGCTCTCCCACCCGCAGCCATGTCGCTCACGCTCCACCTGGACGAACACTCGGCCCCAATCGTCTTTGCCTCCACACAGACGAACCAAGAGCATATATGCCTTGCAGACGGCCCTCCCCGCATCTCTCGCAATTCAAACATTGCCATCTACCCCGTCCATGCGGGGCCTGCCGGAACACCGCTGAACAAACTGCGCTGGGAAAAACAGTTCGTACTCAAAATTGGTCGCACACCCGACCAAATTTCACTCCTTCTGGCGGAAGCGAACGTGTACACAAACGCGCTCCAGGGCTTCCCATACGCGCCCGAGTTCCATGGCCTCTTTTCTGGATTCGTGGGCCCCGTGAAGGCAGTTTGTTTAATGCTGGAGTGGTGCGGTGGGGGTTGTTTGATGTCTCACGACGAGTTGAAGTACGTTGCGAGAAGCTCCTCCACTATACTTCAGCGCTAACTGCTTTTTTTTCCAGTCGCCAAATCATCCTCGCAACCTGTGCGCTGCATAAAGGTACGTATATGTATTGCCTTGATTCGCCCATCCCTCATGCCACCCTCAGCCAAGGTCCTACACGGCCGTCTCGGTCGCGACTCTCCGCAACACATTATCCCCGTCGGCAAAACCGTGAAAATCATCGACTACACCGGCGCCATCTGGCCACATGCGTGCCCTAACGCTGTACCATTAACCTACTCCAACATGCCCACATACTACGGCCAGTGCCCCGAGCTAAACTTGACCGAAATGAGTTATGGCGATACAAGCGACCTGGCTTCGCCGTCTGAAGCTACGTTTGCGCAACCACAGGCCGTCTTCCGGCCGTCGCTCTCGGTGCTCTCAAGGCGGGTAGTCCCGACGTTGGCTTTTTTGTAGACAAGTCCTATTAGTGTATTGTACTTAATGAAACTCTACAACACAACCCTTCTCGTACAACCGCCTCTGCACCTCTGTGAACCGACCATTCGAGTAGATCGACTGACGCATCTCTGAGATGCGAAGCCGTCTAAGGTTCGGGAAGGCGTCTGAGCAAAACGCGTCCACATGGCGATCCAGATGCTCCCATTCATCCGCCTCAGTGCCAAGAAATGGTGTATGTCCTAAATGGATGCCGATACACTCCACACTCGGAAAGCTATCGTTCTCCTCCAACAGCGGCGGGGCAGTGATGAATAAATAATAGTTCAGCTGGCGCAATTGAGGACACCTGCGCAGACACGGGCCCAGAAATTGGTCGAGCAGGAACCGAACGTGTTTGCCTAGCTCTACAACCGCGAGACGCGGCCCGAGGAACTCCCAGACGAGATCCGTGCCAGCCCTGCCAAGCGGGGCGTCGAGGACGACGTTCTCGAGGCCGGGGAGCTCCCAGCGGTGCATAACATGCCGGAGGAGCAACGCATTGGAGAGATTGATACGTAGGGTACGAAGACGGGGGAGATAGACAGTAGTTTCATCGCCGAGGCTGTGGAAGGGGACAGCGGTAAAGTGGCTGAATGCCCCACCAATGAAGAGATACTCGATGTTTGGCGCGCGCTCGAGGACGGAGGTAAGGGAGTTTATCCCTCCGGACCGCGAGGCCTCGATGTAGTTCCACCAGTCGAGCCGCTTGAGCTTGGAGAGCGAGGGACAGGTCGCGTCGAACTCGAAGCGTGGGTTGCTCAGTGGTGACGGCGTGAACGGAGGTCGTACGAGGACCTCCAAGTTTGGACAGAGGCTGAGGATCTCGGTCGAGAGCATGGGCTCGTTGTGTATCTCGGTCGCGGTAGTCGTGTACGGGACAACCGCGCGTCGAACCTGTTTTTCAAGTCAAGCCCAGCTTCGATAGTGAATTTTAGATGAGAGGTACCAAGTGCCCATAGTATGCCAAAGGAGCTTGAACAGATTTGGATAGCTTCAAGCTGCGATAGAGCAGTCCTATAGCCCACGCGCGCCAGTTCCGACAAACGAGCACGACCGTGAAGTAATCGCGGCAGGCTTTGCTCTCGGCACCGACCCCGGGGACAGCTTGGAAAGGCGCATGTGAGACGACGTAGGAGTGGGCGCTGTCGAGGCGCGTGAAGACCTCTAACCAGAGCTCGGTGGGCAGGGAGTCGTGTCTGAGGCTCGAGGAAGTCATGATGATCACACGGCGAGAACGGCCCGTGGAGGCCGCTCCGGAAACTGATATAGCGTGGGATCCGGACTACAATATTTCTCTCCTCTCCATGTTATTACTGCTACAAAGGCAGCTTCGTTTCCCCCCTTCCCCTCGGCTACTGCACCGACGCAACCCAGTAATCAAATTCCCTTTCCTCTCGCCCTCACCATCCTGATGAAATCAATCCGGAAACTGTTTTCGGTTCGCCGTCGGTCAGGTGGATCCTTCGACCTGCTAGCAGCCCTCTTACGTGACTCAAGAACATTGTAGCTCTGCTGCCTCAGGAGCCACAGCCTGAGGCATCCTCTCCAACTCTCCAGGTCCATTTCGTTAACATCGCTCCCGCTCAAGGCGAGCATGCAACTCAAGCCGCTGGAACCCTTTCTCGCTGTGTTAACATTCTTCCGTCGAGGAGAGGACCTCCTGCTCCTCCTGCGGACACGGCCGAGCTCGATGTCACCTACCTCCATCTCCCGGACCCGATAATTCAATTGCCTCAAACGGTCGATCCTGTCTCGGACTCGGACTCTGAGGTGGACATCGGTTGTCTTCAAGTTCCTTCCTCCACTCCGCACGATGACGACGATCCCCACGCGCTCCACTTCCGTGCTTTCCCCAATGTCGCCAACCCCGACACCTTAACTTTCCCGCATTCACAGCTCTTGCTGGAATCAGTACTGCAGGCGACGCTGGATGACCCCGAGCGGTTCATCCTCGAACACATGACCCTGGTCTTCAAACAAACTTGTGACCGACTGTTCCTTCAAAAGGTCAGACATTCTGGGAGTAAAGAGGAGAAAGAGGAGTTGGAGTATGTTCGACAGGAGACCGAGATCGACCAGTTCTTGAACATGCCCGGTGGTATCCCCACTTGCATCACCAGTGTGATCGAACAGCCGGCCAGCGGGGCGGTCATATGGGGGATGACAAATCGCCAGAAGGACAGAGAGGCAGAGGTGGGCTTTCTGATTCCCGCCCTCAATGGGGCAATGTGCCAGGCCTACGAAGATACGGTGTGTTGTAATCCGGCCGTTAGCCCTGTTGCGTTACACTAACTTACTATCCATTCCAGTTCGTCCCCCATGCGACCACGAACGACGTCAAAAGGCGAGCGCAACTGGGCTCCTTGATAACCCTCACCTGGCTTCACGAGCTCAATCATTCCTTTTCGCGATGGCAATTACAATATGTCGTGGACCCCACGACGTTCGTCACGGCGGACTTAGGGCTTGAAATAAAAGGGGAATCGGGCTGGCAGTGGGAGTACAGCGTTTTCGGTGGCATCATTCAGGTGCGGTGGGATGCACAAGATGCCGAGAAGGACGCGCGTTTCTCGTTGATCCAAGACCTGTGGATCCAAGAGGCGCGATCCGCGCCGGACGATGGACTTTTTTCGGTAATCGGTATGTCTGTTCCGTCGAGCTGTTCTTTCTGCTGAGCACAACACATATAGCGATGCCACGGCTCCAGCAATTCCACGACGCCGTCTTAAACAAGACTCTTACCAAGACCGTTGCCGAGCTTTTGATGTCCGATGTCTCCCTTCCGTCGTCCGGACTACTGAAGACAAAGGTGACTGAAGATAATCGGGTCCTCCTCAGAGGGACCTCTGTTCTCCCCCACAACGCTGGCAGATTCTCAAGCCCACCGGCAATCTTTGCCATTCCTCATTGTGGTTTGGCGCTGGAACGCATGGAAGGCTTGGATGCCAAACAGGTGAGATGAATTGATTTTGGTCAAGCTCATGGAATTGATGTTTCCATTTCAATTTTTTATTATTAATTAGTACGAGGAGTACTGGCGACGGAATACCGAATTACCCCGAAAAAAACCCTTGCGTTGGTTCAGTGTAAGCTGGAGGTCCGGAAGAACGAGGGATAGCCAGCGGGGAGATAAGGTAGCGAGCGAGGAGTCGCGTGTATCGGCACGATAGCTAGCGTGGTTCTCGGAATGAGAAAAATATTATGTTCCAAATATTCCTCTCGATGCTACAGTTTCTCCCTCTGCTATTTTACTGTACCGACCCGAACCCTTGAATACAATTCTGCTTTGCAATCGGCGCAGAACCACTACGGATGTAGCAAATCTTGGCTTGCACGCAATCGCCTGTGCATGCCGGCGAAAGCACCGAGCTTTTGCCTTGGAATTGGTTGAACGTCTAGGCAAAAAAGTACGTCAGTTTTACCCAGTAGTTTTGCTGGTTGAGACCGAGAATTCTGACCGTAACGAGTGAAGAATTAGCCTCCATGGCCTCGGTGAGCAGATGCCAAAAGGTCGCGTTAAGCGGGTCGCTCGCCGTCCAGCTGGGAACACTCGGCCCGTACACATCGCGCGTGCTGTATTCGAACGAATATGTTGGCCCCAACTCGAGTTGGTGATCCAGAGCGCTGAATGTGTTGACGTCGCTCCGCCATCTATGTATGTGTGGAGCATTTTAGTTCCAAGTTCAAGAAGACGCCGGATAGGAAAGGAAAGGATAACACACGTATAGGCATTCACGATATCGAACGTCTTGGAGTTAATCAGTCCATGAAAGCGGCCACGGCCCGAAGAAGGGAAGCGCAAACGTTAACCCACCGACGAGTCGACTTCGTACATCCGGAACCCAGAGTTGAGATTCGTGCCCGGGGTGATTGACGGGCCAATCTGCACAAGTAAGTAAGATGAATGAAGGTATTGCTATTAGTGCGAGCGCAGCGCACCCAGGCCATCGTCTGCGCATTTTCAGCGCTGATGTTCGTAGCGTTGTTGGCGTAGAAGATCTGCGTTCGTAGTATACGTAAGAGCGTGTACGGATGGAAGAATACGTACCGTAGCTTGGTCTTCGTGTGTGTGGCCAAAGAAGATGTCTGGGAGTAAAATGAGTGTCAACAGATAGGAATACAGACATAAACGGACTGGCGATAACGTGCGGAGAGTATCTGTCGACACTGGAAAAATCATATCAGTGTAACGAACAAGTGAAGAAAACCAGCCGTACATCTGGTAGAACAAATCCGTAGGATTGACCAGTGCTGAAGAACGTTAGATAGTGAAAGCAAAAGCAAAAACCACGCCACACGATTTGAGCCATCCCAGCCAGACAGAACATGGCCGATAATCCAAACTATCCCACATCAGCAAACATACAGACGCCTCTCTCGCAAATAACATACCTCTATCCCCAGCATCCTCTGCCTCCTGCAGCTCATCCGTCAAGAATCTCAACATGCCCGAATTGTCCGGACTATCCAGCTCGATATAGTTGAAATAGTTGGCCTTGTACCACATATCCGTGTTCAGGGAGATGACGCGGAAGCCATCGTGGCGCTGGACCATGTACGCCGAGTAGTGCGCGCGCGCGAGGGCGACTGCGGCGGAGGGAAGCCACGACTCGTGTTGCCAGAGCGCCGCAAGGTGGTCGTAGTTCCACTGGAACTGCTCTGCCAGTCCGCCGCCGAGCGCGTGGTGCGCGTCTTGCGCTTGGTTGTACGAATCGTGGTTCCCCAGGGTCGCATAGACGGGTCCAGAGCCGAGGGTGCGTTTGAAGAGATCGTATATCAGAGTCTTTGAAGAAGAAGAAAATCAGTCATTGTTATGGAAAGACGAAAAAAAACGGACCTCGGTGTAAGAAACATACGCCCGGGAAAGCTGATTATCCGGATCATGCGAGACCAAATCACCAGTATACACCGTAAAGTCAAACCCGCTGCCCTGCGTCCCAGTGAGCACCGGGATCGCCTCAACCGCAGCCATGGCCAACGCCATCGGTGTATCGCACGTATACGCGCCAAATCGCGGCGCGGGGAACAAAGTCGCGTTCGGGCTCGCTTTGTTGAAGCCGCCGTGTCTGCAGCACAGGCCCGTGGTGCAGTTGGCCTCAGCGCCAGTCGCGTACCGCGGGTCGAGGTGAAAGTCAGAGATGTGCAGCACCTTAAGGAGGGTCCCGCTAGGTTTCTTGGGCGAAGGGAGCGGGCTGGGTTTGGGTTTGGTGAACCAGGAGGTGAGGTTGAGTGGAGAGGCGGGCGGGAGTGGGCAAAGGCCGTTGATGAAGTTTTGGCAAAGCATCTGGCCGTCGTACCCACCCACGTTGGCATTCGCGACGACCTGGGTGATCACGGCGCCCAGCGCAAGACGACTAAACGAGCTCCCGCAGGTCGTTGAGAAGTTGAAGAACTCGCACAATCGCACCGCTAGGACCGGCCCGTTCTCCGGCGACGCGAGGGCAATGAACTTTGCGACTTCGAGCCCCGCCTGGCATCGCGCGCAATTGTTGGTGCCGAAGGTGGGATTTGTGGAGAGGGCGATGATTTGGTTAAAGGCCTGTTCAAGGAGGAGCGACGAGGACGCGGTAGGTGGGAGGGGATGTGGGTCGGTGGTGTCGTTTGTCGGGATAGTGTCTGGGTCCGTTAGCGCGAGCGGGTACACAACACCCTGTATTGATTATTAGTCTAGTCGATGGACAAGAGAAACGCGTCGCGTACCGTCTCAACCGGGTCCTTGATTACAGGCTGAACTTGCTCAGCCGTCTGCGTCGGGTTATTGTAGTACTTGGTGAACATCGTCGTCGGGAACCGCCCCGGCGCGGTGAACACCGATGTCGCAAACTTTTCGCTGACGGCGGACGCAGCCAACACTGCTATGGTTAAGAGCTGGAGCGCGCCCATCGTGGGTGTTTCGGGCAGGGAGCGAGTATGGCGTTACACATATTATACGCGTGCTTCGGACGCGACGAACGTGCTTCTCGTTGACGTGGCCTGGGAGCCACTGGGAGCAAGATTTTCAAGAGTGGTGGCAGTGCCAGAGAGGTTCTCTTGTTGTCACACTCCTATCCCGAATGCACTCTCCTTCCATGACCGACGAACGGCCTGATCCCCTGCCTGAGTTTGTCCCTGTAGAGCCAGACTCTGAGTATGCGATCCTACACAAGCTCCTCTGGCCAACAGGCCAAACTCCAAACCAGCCGGCGGACCCGGCGGCTGCGCCTGAGCCTCCACATTTAGCACAGTATATCGAAACCTGCGAAGTAGACCTCCGCCTACGGACGAACCGCCACGCTGCCATGAACGTGGAGAACTCGAACCAGTCTCTGCAAGCCTCAACGCCGAAGATCCGCTACATTGATCTAACCAAATACAAGCACTTTGCTGTCCACCGGCTGCAACCCTTGGATAAGCTCATCGTACGTGAAGAATATGTCGAGTTCATGTCCCATGCACTCTCGAGGCATGAAAACTTCTTCCTCACTGGGCAGCCCGGGATAGGCGAGTACTCGTTTTCCGCTTTGCTTTTGTTTGCGCTCATGCTTTGCGTTATGTAGGCAAGAGCATCGGTACAGGTTACATCCTCTTCCGTTTGCTCGCGGCTGGTCGATCGTTCTTCTTTATCCCAAACTCGAGCGTCATTCTGTACTTCTCGGCACTCGGCGTCACTCTGTCTGCAAACAAGAGCCCAACCACGATGGGGGACATAGTCATAAAGGAGGCTATCCGTCGCAGCTGGGTCCTCGTCGATGTTGCGGTTCCCTCAGAAAGATGGATGCCCGACCAGTGGGTTGAAAATGCCAGTTGCCTCGTATGGACCTCGTCGCCGAATGCGCGAGGAATGCATTCCTTCACAAAGCAGTTCTACGCCGGCCTCTGGTACATGCAACCTTGGACGTTGTTGGAAATTGCTGCCATAACGTGTGGTATCGTCATCAACACCGTTCTTCTGCTGACCTTGCTCAAAGGACACTAAATCTGAAGAACTGTAACCCCCAAGACGTTCAAGACAGGTTCATCATGAGCGGACCGGTTGCACGTAGCCTCGTTGGCGAGAACAAGATGAACGCTACCGCGATTGAGGACGTCATTAAGCAGGCTCTGGCCAACGAGCTGTTCGAATTTGCAACCTCAAATATCGACTTACCCTGCCCAACGAGTCATCAAATGTTCCTTATTCGACCCGCGGAAGTGTTCGACGTGGCCGGAAAGCCTTCCTTCATACGGCAGAATCGCTCTTTGCACTTCGTCTCCAACTACGTTGCGAGCCGCACCGTAGAGCTGATGGAGCAGCGCTTCGACAATGTCCGGAAACACCTCGCTGATGCGCTCGACATCGACGCCACACGCCCAGCAGCCGGGAAGCTCGTCGAGAGCATACTACACCGCGCCCTTGTCGAAAGAAAAATCGATCTCCCGCCGGCATTTGGTGGTGGTCAAGTCGCCCAAGTACTCGAGCTCATTGGTAACACCGACAACTTCATCCTCCAAACCCGCGCGCAGGACCATCGTCCGCTCTACCTTCGGCCGCAATCGCCCGACTTTGGTGCCGCCGACGCGATCCTCGTTACAGAGACCGCACTCTGCTTTCTGCAATGTTCCCTGAGCAGCTCGCATTCATGCGTCGGTAAGACGTTGCTTCAAGTTCTAGACCGACTCGATACCAACGAAAAGATCGCGGTAGACTCGCGCAAACTGCTGTATTGTGTCGTTGGCATGGACGAAGGACGCGTCAAGCAGCTCGGACGCGAGGAAACCCAGAAGCTGAAGGCGCTCCAGGCCCAAGGGCCGGGAAACCTTTCCTCAATTGCTGTTACACGGCTGAGCAGGTTGGAGGTCGTGGGCTACACGCTAGACACGCTGGGCGGGCTCATGAAACATGCGGAGCTGGAAGCGGTGGAGATCGTCGATGGCGACGAGGATAAAGTTGAGATTCAGAGCAACAAGGGAAAGAGGAAGGCGGTGGGCCATGCGGTTGCGGGGAGAAAGCGCCGACAACGTGTTGTCGATGGTGAGTTGTCGTCTGATGTGGTTTGTTGTGTGCCTCAACGTCCCTCCGCAGGATTCGGCGACGAAGATGATGGACCAACGACGACAGTAAGTACGGGGGGATCACCGAAGCGGCAGAAGGACAATGACTTGAATAGGAAGAACAGGATCCGCGGACGAGGACGACCAACTGCCAGTGGGCAACAGTTCAGGCCCAGTTAACGCGCCGTTCCTGCTGGATGACGTCCCCCGCTATGATCCATTAAGCATTAACGTTCATTAACGCACGATCGTATTCCCAAACGCGTCCTCGTCCAAGTCGGGATACTCGTCGACGTCGTGGTCATCTTGAACTGGCACGCGCGAATTAGGCTGGTCCTGAGAAACGGTGGGAGAAGGGAAGGCAAGTTTGACGTCGGTGGCAACGAACACGCTGGGCGCCGGGGAACATACTGAACGCGATGGCGAAATAGTTGGATGTGTGCCGATAATATACAAGCAAATAGTACAGCTGCGACAACGTCTAGGTGCTCGGGACGAGGCATCGGAATCTGGGAATACACGCGCGGTGGCATGCAAGCCACGCATAAATATGGCGATCGGGAGGCTGCGTTCCAGTTGTATGAGTCCGAATATTGCGCCTGCCAGTGAGAGGCAATTGCGGACGCGTCCGAGTCGTGTCCGAGTTGTCGTCGCGGGTGGGCTTGCCCTGCCCATGAATCATGCACTCTTGGCCGTGGGTGGGAGTGTGCGGGTGGGCTTGAGGTCGATGGGCGCACTAATATGATGTTTCCGTCGTCTGCGCCTCTGCTCCTCCTCCATTTTCCTCAGCGACTCGGTCCACAGCCGGAGTGTATGCGCCTGCAACGCGCGCGAGTAGACGACAATAGGCGGCAACGACGTATCCACGGCGTAGTCGCTCGTGGTCATGATGCGGGGGTTAGGGAAGCCAGGGTGGGCAGAGGCAGAAAGCCGAAGGAAGAGGGCAGGGAAGAAAGTGCTTTGGGGCCTCTCTCCGTTCCGCGGCGGCATATATAGGTCCCCGGAAATTACCCAAGCGAAAAAGGAACCATGTGCAACGATGCTCCACAGTCTGCTGTAGTAGATTTGGAGCCTAGGCCTGTTACCGTTCGCGTTTATGTTGTAGCGTCGGAGTTGAAATCCTTGTACAGTAATTGTAACGGGTATACTTAGCCCACAACAGCGTCCTCATCGTCGGCGGAGGATCGTGAATATCGACGACTGCCGTGGAGCGGAGAGAAATGCATCAGGCAACGTGACGGTGACGCAATGGTTACCGGCCCTGCTTGTCCTGAGCCAAGCTCTCCCAGCAGCTGTAGCATAACCACGCAACTCTAATTCCTTAACCTTGTCGTACACCCCGTTCCCAGACTCTCCTTCCAATCTCCAAGGAACACAGCAGCCTGTTCCATCTCGACTTTCTACTCGCCGCCAAACAACTGTGGTGCCGCCGGCACTCGCAAATCGATATCGATGTCTGTCCATCTCTCCAGATTCTCCACTGTAACGACCGGCTCCACCTCTGCGCGGACGGATAGTCCGTCAACCCCGAAGGCGCCTCTCTCTTTTACAGTAATTCTATTCCAGTCAGAACAAGAAGAATGAAAAACAAAACACCCCCGCCCGAGCTCCACTTTCCGCAACCTGGCAATCCGCGACGATCTCCGTCCATGAATTGTCCGCTCTTGCTGTGGGGTATCAATGGGGCGTTCAGTCCGTCCGTCTTTATTAAACGAATCATGGCGGAGCTACGAATGTTTCCTTCCATTTCCTACCTCGACGCCAACCCGCTTGCGGGTCATTTATTTCGTTCATCCTGCTTCCCACTCCCTGGAGTCGCCCGCAGCCGCAGCCGCACCGGCTCCAAATTATTTTTGTCGCGGGCGCTCTGCCGAGATTATTCGGTCGTACGATTTTTCTGGCTCCACTGTTGTTGTTGGTGGTGTTGGAAGATGTCAGCAAGCAACCCGCAAGTACGGTAAGGCATGGAAGTTGGTTAACGTTCTGGAAATAGAATGGCCTGGCGGAGGGGGTAATACACGAGTGGGGGAAGTGTCAATGGGTACGGCGTTCGCTGTCGTGAAACTGTCAACGGCCGCGTCCTCGTGGTTCTACGTTGTTCCCTGACTGAGGAGAAATGTAGTTGAGAGTCGTGGTACTTACTACCGACACCCATCGACAGTGGAGGTACGATTCGCAAAACAAATCCATCCGTCGAGCTTTTCTTCAACCTTTCCCTCTGCTCACCTGCCCTCAGGACTCCTGTCAATGGGTACGGCGTTCGCTGTCGTGAAACTGTCAACGGCCGCGTCCTCGTGGTTCTACGTTGTTCCCTGACTGAGGAGAAATGTAGTTGAGAGTCATGGTACTACCGACACCCATCGACAGTGGAGGTACGATTCGCAAAACAAAGTCATCCTGGACCGTCGAGCTTTTCTTCAACCTTTCCCTCTGCTCACCTTCCCTGAGCCTCGCTCTCCTCATTACCTATCACCTGACGTAAACCATCATACCTCCAACGCGAAACGAACGCCGGCGTCGACGCATTTTGCCCGTTCCCAGTCGCGTATACGCCGAGCATGGTGCCTGTGAAAACGTTTATAACTAGAGCCGTTGGAACCATACCAGAAGACCATACCAGTGAACCCCCAGCTGACATCCGCACTCAGCCCGTATCCCGCGATGGTCATGTTCATCTTGGACGAGCTACTGGTACCGTAGCTGAACGTATAATGCGTGAGGTTGTCCGCGCGGATTTCGAGACGCGTCGTACGCGTGCCAGTGTGGGGGATGATCATGCGGAAACGGAAGCGGGACGATCGTGTCTGGTCGCGCAGTCGTTGCGGTCGTGGAGGTCGTGCGGATGCGCAATACCGTAGATCCAGAGTCCGCGCACGACGACGAAGACGCATTCGCATTCGCATTCGCATTGCCAGCGGCGAGGCAGACGATCCCAAAGTCGATATGGTGGTTCTGCGTTTTTGGTTTTCGTTCAGAACTCGCATCGATACAAATCCAATCCAATCCCAACGCAAAGAAAAAACAAACCTGGGTAAGGAAAACAGCCACCCCCGCCTCCTCTTCCATCGCTTGCGGCGTATACTCCACATCGACGCTATACACAAACTCGCTGTGGACCTGCCGTCGCCCGACGAACGTCTGTGGTGTCAACGCCGAGTTGGCGTCGAACCCCGTTAGATTCAATAGCGATGGTAGCAGGCGCAGGGTGTTTGGGTGCCCTGGTGGTGAGATGGTATATGCTGCTGGGTCGGGGAGGCGCCAGTGTGTGAAATGCAGAGGGAGCTTGGAGTTTGGTGTGAAATCGATGCTGTCTGGGGCGGTTATGTATGGTCTGGATTTGTCCGTCGTTCGTCAGCTAGGATGGATGGCTGAACAAGTTGCCCCTTACCCATCTCCTCGAATAGATGGCCGGAGAGGTAGATCTAGAATCGGTCCGTCGATGGTACCAGAAACGTTCTCGAATACGGGCCAGTCGCCTTTCGCCCATGTGACGTTGGTCAAGACGGTTTCGCGGCCCTGGAAACTTTGGAGTGAGCGAGAGGAAGAAACGGGGGCTGGATGTTAGTATTAGTAGCGTACCATCGGATATGAGATATACTCGGGCCCGGAACGTGTGGATAGTGCGACTCCCCACCAGTTCCCGCGAATATCTTGAAACAAGTCTGCATGGCCCACAGTCTGAACTGCTTACAACATTAGCGCGCGGTTCTTCCCGCAAAAGAAGGCATAAACCCACAGTATGAAGAGGTATTCGCGTTCGAAAGTAGCGGATTATGCGGTGCGGGGATGAATGGGCCTGTAATCTGCTTCGATCTCGCTGCAGTCTCCATATGATTCAAGCCAGTGCCGCCCTCCGCAATGACGAGATAGTAGTACCCGTCCTTGAGGTGGATGTGTGGGCCTTCTGGTGCCTTGAACACGCGGAATTATTCAGAATATAGTAGTCGAAACAAGCAAATTTACCAATCCACCCGTACCATTCCAGATCGGCACCTGCTGCGTTGCTTCTCCCGTATCGAGGTCAAGCTGCATTTGGTCGATATGCGGGCTGTATTTTATATCGACCAAGTCGAACATTCATAATAAACAGAACAGTAACGCACCTAACTTGCCACGGGTGCGCGCCTTGAACGTACACCGTCCCGTCCTCATGCCAAAACGGCGACGTGTCGTATCCGTCAAAGGTGAAATGCACAGGGTCAGACCACGCGTCTGTTGCATAGGGATTTTTGGTGCGCAGTATGATCTGTGTCAAAGGATTGGCGTCATGCTCTAAGTGGATGTGAGGCGGACACACGTACGTTATCCCAGCGAGCCGTATCGTTAATGGGCATTTTGTCAAACACGAGCGTCGTCAGAATGAAAAACTCTCCATCGTGGAAACGCAGCGCTGGAGCCCAGATGCCGCTTGTTCCTCCCACTGTTTCTCGCGGATGAGTCAAGGGGGATCGGCAGAAAGTATTGCTTACCTGCGTTGGTAAGAGCGGGTAGCTGTTCTGGACGCGAAAGGGCATTGCCTGCTCAAGTGTTAGCTCCTAGTCCACCACGCCGACAAGGTCCACCAATGAGTCTCCAGTTCTGCAGATCCTGGCTTGCATGAATGGGAATGCCCGGAAACGCGTTGAAGGAACTGGATGCGCAGAAGAATGTGTTGTCCCATTCTGGCACAAAGATGCACGATGGATCTGGGTGGAAGCCTGGCAGAATGGGATTGTGCGGCCGCTGCCCAATGGCCAGGCTGATGCTGAAAACAACTGTGAAGACGACCGAGCGCATCATGTCACGGTCAAGGTGGCTGCTCGAATATCCGCCCGAAGCTTATGAGGCTTCCAGATATACCTGAGGAGGTCATAAGGGAGGTCAGGAGGAAGTGCATGGTGATTGTCGGTTCAAAGCCGGTCACAGTTCAAAACTGCCAATAAAATGACGCGACCTGGATGGCCGATACGCTCTCGGTCGCGCTCCTTCTCGCGCAGACCTCCTCGCCCAGCATCCATGACCGCGCCCACACGCTGATCCGCTCCTCCCTCACCACCATCGCCCGCCTCGAGGCCCAAATCGCCGACCTGCACGCCCTCATCGCGCGCGAACACCAGCTCATCAACGCCCTCCAGCTCGTCGTCGCCCCCGTGCGGACGCTCCCTCGGGCCGTGCTGAGCCGCGTATTCCGGCATGCGTTGCCGTTGCCGAGCATCCAAGCCGTGTTGGTGCTGAGCCAGGTCTGCAGTAGCTGGCGCCGAGCAGCGCTGCAGACCCCCGAGATCTGGGTCCGCCTGCTGCCCATCGCGATACAGCCGGACGCAACGAGGCTTTTCCTCCAACGCAGTGCCCCGCTGCCGATCCCCGTCTCGTTGGGCGCAGGTTATGATTCCATGGCACTTGCCCCGTTGCTGGATTCACTGTTCGCCGTGCCGGGTCGATGGAGAGCACTCACGCTCACGACAAAGCTGCTTTCGACACTCGCGCAGATCCCTAGTGGCGCGTTGCGGAGTCTGGAGGGAATCGAGTTGCGTGGACTCGATGCTAGTATGCCGTTCACGAAGGATATCTTCCTGACTGCCCCGCTACTGCATCGAGCGACCCTCTGGCAAGTGTCCGATACCGCGTCGTTCCCGCTCCCATGGACACAGCTCACCCAGCTCGCACTCGTACACGATTCCCCCCAGGTCTGTCTCGATGTCGTTCTCCGCTGCACCAATCTACACTCGGCCACTCTCCGCATGTCCGGCTGGTCATCCCTTCCCCACACCGACAGCGAAGAACCGGAATCCACAACTCTTCCATTTCTCAAATCACTCGAAATCCACATCGCCAACACCTCCTCCTCTGCACATTTCACGCCCTTCCTCCAACACCTCACCCTCCCCCTTCTCACCTCGCTCAGCCTCTTTGGCGAATACCACTCGGGCGTCATCACCTGGTCCCCGCTCCCATTCACGCTCTTCCAGCTGCGCGCCCCGCTCATCGCCCACCTCCAAATCGACCACTGCGCACTCACCTCCGAGGACCTCCAATCGACCCTCTTCCACGCACCCGCCCTAACCCATCTCGAAATCTACAACTGCTCAAACTGCATCGACGACGGCGTCCTCGCGGCGCTGCGATACACCCCGTTCGACCCCGCCCTGTTGGTGCCCAGGCTCGAGGTCCTCTGGCTCGCGTCGCAGCGCTGTGATTTCGACGAGAGCGTGTTGAGGGAGATGGTCGAGTCGCGCTGGTGGGCAGATGAGGAGCTGCCCCCCGGCCCGATGGTCGTCAAGTTGAAGCATGTGAGGTATACGAGCTCCAGGAAGTTTAGTCGCAAGTTCGACAAGAGGATGCAAGTGTATAAAATGGAGGGACTGAAGTTTGAGGTGTTGGTTGCTTAGTTTCTTGCTAGCTCGCGGAGGTGAGGAACGAGCTTTCTCTAGCATTAGATAGCTAGTGAAATGAATGAGAGCCCACCTCTTCCTTCGTCGTATACCGGTGTGACTCAGCATCATTTCCTTTTGGACGCGACCACATTGGCGCGTCTTTGCTCGCTTTCCTGCACTCTCTTCGCGCGCCCACCCACCTCCCTTTCACGCGTTTTGGGGCTGCTCGGCTTCTCTCTCAGCTTGGATTTTTCCCCCATTCTCGCATTGCGTTCAAGAATCTTTTTAATGGAACCGGTACCGCTCCTGAGGCTTTCGGGATCCGTTTTCGCGTTTTCCTCCTTCGCATGGAGTTTTTTTGGGGCTTTCTTTGGAATCACATCGAGACCCTGCCTCTAGAGGCGGTTGGCCAACTTTTATTTCGGCGTTGAAAGCCGCGGTGGCCTGCTCGACAGTGTTGAAGAAAACGTAGCCACTGGCAAATCCGCGGCTCGAGCCATCGGGATTCAGGACTTTGAGAATGTTTTCGTGAAGCTGGCAAAAGGACGGATGGGCGATAATAAAAAACGTACCCAGCCGCAGACTGTCGACGCGGCCAAATGGCTCTAGGACCTCGCGGACGTCGGCCTCTGTAATCTCGTTGCTTGCTCGGTGGGTGCTGGGACTGCCTGGGCACCACAGGGAAAAAACGTCCATCCGCCTTGCCATTGCCGTCGATAGCGACCGCAGCGAGAACACGTTCACATTGCGGCACGGACGCACAACACCGACGACGGAGCGCTGGGATGCGACGGCCACGACGGCATCATGAGGACTGGAGGTATGATTTCCTTTCAGCCATCGAGCTCCTTATTGAATTCCCCCGCTCGATGCTCCGCGCATTGAATTCCTAGCTCGATGCTCCGCGCATTGAGTTGCATGCTGCACGATTGGCTAGCCAGTTCTCTGCTGCCAAATCCTGGGCTAACATCGCGGATATACAAGCGGAGATGCAGGCACTCATAAGGCGGATTGACGATCCCGATCCTCTCCCTCGCCTACTCAAACCTTTCCATATGTCAATGCGCTCATCTCCTATTCCACAACGCCGACTGGACAAGACACAACTAGTACTTCCTCCAAGCGATGACGCATCTACGATATTCGCTCTTCAAGAATTCGATATCAAGAACTTTCTGGAACGACTGACTTTGGTATTTGGTCTTTTCTTTCTTTCTCATCTTTTGAACCCCTTCCATGTAGATGGTCGCGTCGCGACAGTCCAGCACTACTCAATGACTCTGTATAGAAAACTGCAATATTACGACAATCGCTAGCTAGTGCAACAAATTCACAAGTTTGCCAATACGCAAGACAAGCGCCTTTCAGATATTTACGGTGGTTGAAGTAGCCGCAATGGTAACCGTGTTCCACGGCGCTGCGGGGTACGTCGCTTCAGCCACAACTGGTGGCCAGGCAGAGTCATCAAATCCAGGTTGTTCCCAGCCCGTTGGAATAGTGCCCTTCGTTGACACCCAAACAGCATCCGTTAACACAAACGCCCCGGCGATACAATCCACCCGGCCACTGGGCACCATATTGATCTCCGCCGCAAACAGCACGCCAGCAGCGCTAGGCGCAGCGTTCGTCGCCAGCACCGCAAACACAATCTCCTCTGGCGCCGAGACAAAGTTGACGGTGTATTTCTGAGCTGTGTGGAAGTTCGCGCCTGTACCAACCTCGACGCCATTCACCCAGAGAGTGTAAGCGTTGTCGGTGGTGATGATGATGGTGGCGGAGGCAGGGACCTGGCCAGGAAACGGCGCGAAGGTGCGGCGAAAGGCGCGGGAGCCGGCGGGGATGGTGCCACTGGCAGGAATCGCGTCGGTCCAGATCCACTCGTCGCGGTCGAACGTGATAATGGGAGGAGACGCGGGGATGTTGACTTCGTCCCAAGGAGCGGCACCGAATGAACCACGGACGACGGCAACAGGCCAAGCAGTGTCATCGAATGATAGCTGCTCGAAGCCCGGGACAGCATTGTGGACGCGCCAAGAGGCATCGCTGAGGATGGTGTCAGTGCTGAGGTCGGAATACGTGAGCAGTATCGTCGCGATCATAGCTCCAGCGGCGACTGAGCCGGTAGCATTCACTGCGAAGACATTGAAACTCGGAAGGAGATCGACGCAGAAACGGTGAGCAAAGCGTCCTCGCGAAGGAGGGGTGCCGGTGCCGACAAAGTCGCCATTGACATAGAAGCTCATTTGAGCGTCTGCTGTGATGACGACCTCGGCCGCGATGAGAGATTTGCCCAGCGGAGGCGTAAATCCCTTGCGCAAACCGATCCAAGTGTTTGCTACGTATCCAGTCTGCCAGATCCACTTGGAAGCCGAAAGCGAGATGGGAGAGGTCGCTCTCGCTGTCAAGCTCGTTTCCTGCGCGATGTTGCCTACCATCCCTTAGTGAAAACAAGAGACTCGTTAGAGAGAACGTACGGGAGACGGTCGAAGAGAATGCCAGTGGGGCAAGGAGTAGTGCAAGAAGAACTGCTTGAATGTCAGACTATGGACCTAGGGTATTTGCAAGCTTACAGAGGCGAGCCATTGGATTCACTGCTGAAACCCATCTTCGCTCCAGCTTTTGTACCGGACGCGATGCAACTGCCAGCCACCTTCCGGCCGGCTGCGACAGCTAACTTGCTCTCGGCCTGCTGAACTTGAAGCAAGTTACTCGGGCTTTCTCTCGGCCGTACACAGTCGGTGACGCACCAAATAGCGCCCATTCAGCAGGTATCATTCCAGCCCTCGAGCTTGTATTGCTGAAGCACATGGTACACGATTGAAGCCCATCGCGGCGGAGAGACGATCCAGCTGACGCTGGCGATACTCGGATTGAGCGTATATCTTACACCTGGGACCTAGGATTAAGGTTCAAGTATTCCTTCCGATACACCCTCCGCCCATCCATCGAGGCACTTCATAGGCAGAGCCCGGGCAGCCCGCTTAGCGCGGAGCGCGCGTTTACCTCAGTCATTCCTCACAGATCCATATATCCTCTACTCCATGCATACATGACTCGAGATGAGTCGAGCTACCCTATTTTACGCGTTGTACAGACGCGATACAAGTACAACCGCCATGTTCGTGGCCAAGTACGCCCTCAGTGACGTGATCCCTGTGACCCCCTATCTCACTAACATGGCTAGGCAACCCATCGACGACTTTGTCGCTGCTATCAGCGGCCTCGAGGACATCAAAATATTCCGCACGGACCCCACCGTCGCCCGCATGAGAGCCAACCTCGTTATACGTGAAGGAGAGGAGACGGTGAGGGCGGTCGAGGTCATCGGCATCGCCGAGGCGGTCGAGGCGCGCTTCCGCCTTGCGCAAACTAATCACTCCGCTTGGGCGAGGGGTGCCGCTTTCCACGCCTGGTTCATGGGGTCTTCGTGTTGGGGTCCTCCGAGTCGTGTTGGCGAACACGAACACGAACTTGTTGAAGGCAAATTGAAAGACGACTACCGCACCATCCTGCTCAGACACTTGGACTGGGTACACATACCGCTGTGTCCGGTGACAGCGTACCTGCAGCTCATTCTCCGAAATACGCCTATCTCGGACTGGGCTGAGGCCGCAGCAGCGACAGTGACAGCCCAGCAAGACGCGTCGCCGCTGGCGTTTGCCTGGGTCTGGGCGCGGAGCATCGGATTCGGGGGGAGCCAGACGGCCGATGTCGTTGCGCTCATAACGATGAGCGGCAATGTATATCGCTTGATGCTCAGCGCCGAGAGGAGAAAGAGGTGGGTCGCCAGAGGGGAAACATTCGGACATAAACTCTGGAACGAAGGCATCTGGGCCGCGCTGGGGGTTGCAGTCAAGGGTTGGCTAGCGCGGCGAGAGACCAGCGTGCTCATCGAGCCTACCGACGCCGAGGAACTGCAGGCGATGGTAAAGAATGCGGTGGACAGGCTGGGCAGGTATGGAGAGCAGTATGCGCAGTTGCTTGGAGAGGAGGCTCCGCCTGAGGAGCGCGAAGCTGTTGTGGGTCCCATTCGTGCTCTGGCTGGATTCATTTTGGGTAAAGCTGAGCCCCCCATCCCCGAGACAGACTTGCTGGCCCTTACAGACCTGGCGAAGGCAGGTTAGTGTTTTCTGGGCCGTAACAAGTGCTGCCTGGTAGGCTATGACCCCGCGCCGTGTTGAGGGAGGTTGAGGGACACGAGGTATACAAGCTCGAGTTCAAGAAGGACTCGAGTAAATTTGTCGGTTGGTTGAATAAGTTCAAAAGAGCGGTGGTTCTGATACAAACAGTAAATACATGGTCCCCAAAATCAAGCTCCCAGTGAAAAATCCGAGTTAGTTTGCTTTCTTGAGGTTTTACGCGTTGATCCCTGTGACCCCCTATCTCACTCCTAACCTTGGTCTAATATCGCTTCGTCCCGCGCACGATGAGCTTCGTGACGAGCATGGCCAGTATTAACACTCTGCCAGTGCAACCATCCCGCATGGCTTCCGAGTCCTCTGACACCAAAAAAAAAGACAAAGACCGGCAACCCATTGACGACTTTGTCGCTGCTATGGGCGGCCTTGAGGACATCAAAACATTCCGCACGGACCCCACCATCGCCAGTATGAGAGCCAACCTCGTTCTGCGTGAAGGAGAGGAGGCGGTGAGGGCGTTCGAGGTCATCGGCATCGCCGAGGCGGTCGAAGCCCGCTTCAAGTTACGCAGCACTAATCCGACTCACTACGCCTGCGCGAGGAGTGCCACTTCCCGCGCCTGGTGCACGGCGTCCTCTCGGACTGACAAACACCCTGATGAAGGCAAACTTGACGATCGCGACTACCGCACCATCCTGCTCGAACACCTGGACTGGGTCCACATACCGCTGTGTCCGGTGACAACGTACCTCCAACTCATTCTCCGCAGTACGTCCGTCAAGTACTGGGCTGAGGCAGCGAGAGAGACAACAGCCCAGCATGCGCAAGATCCAGACGCGTCGATATCACCGCTGGCGTTTGCGTGGGTTTGGGCGCGGAGCATCGGATTCGGGGGGAGCCAGACGGCCGATGTCGCAGCGCTCATAACCATGAGCGGCAATGTATACCGCTTGATGCTCAGCGCCGAGATCAACAAGAAATGGGCCACCAGAGGGGGAGAATTCGAAGATAAACTCTGGGACGAAGGTATCTGGGCCGCGTTGGGGGTTGCTTGGCGAGCGTGGCGAGAGACCAGCGTCGTCGAGCCTGGGCCTACCGAGGCCGAGGAACTGCTGGCGATGGTGAAGGATGCGGTGGACAGGCTGCGCAAGCATGGAGAGCAGTATGCGCAGTTGCTTGGCCATGGAGAGGATGAGGAGCGCGAAGCTGTTGTGGGTCGCATTCGTGCTCTGGCTGGATTCATTCTTGGCAAGGCTGAGCCACCCATCCCCGAGAGACACTTGCTGGCCCTTACAGACCTGGCGAAGTTTTCTGGGCCGTAACAAGTGCTGTTTGGTAGGCTATGACCCCGCGCCGTGTTGAGGATGGTTGTCAAGTTTTGAGGCGTCGGTTGCCGTTGAATACAAAGAGCGGTGGTTCTGATACGTACAAGTACAACAATACAAGCAATCAAGCTTCATATTCCCTCCACTCGCCATCCAACATCCTCACGCCCCTCCTTAACAGACGTCTGCGCCACTCCATCATCTCACCCTGAACGCCCGTCGCTTGTGCACTCGCCCCCATGCCCTTGCGCAACCACCGCACATCGCGCGCACGCACCGCACGCAGCGCCGGCAGTTTTGGCAGCAACGTCCGCTCCAACACGCGCCAAAAGTCGGCGTCCGGCCGGGGGACCGAGAGGATCTGGAGCAGGTGTGTGTAATCATATGCAAGTTGGACTTGAGAAGGAAGTGGGCGTTCGAGGGAGAGGTGGCGGAGTGTCGGGGCGGCACGGAGCAGTACAGAACTCGGCGGAGACGGATGGAGCCTTGTAGGCCACGATTTCGGTGTGAAGAGCAGCAAGGAGCGCAAGGCCGCGCCGTGTGTCTGGATGAATGCCGTGGACAGCGCGTCGGGGACGTCGTCGTACGGTGTGATTGTTAGTTTCTCGAGAGCGGGGAGGGGCGAGTGCAGGAGCGCGAGCAGTAGCGAGGAGGAATATACCGAAAGGATGGTCAGTGTGCGTAGATGGGGAAGGTGCAGAGGGATAAATGATTCGGGGAGTTGCAGTTGTGGGAGCTGCTGCAGCAACTCTGAAGGATCGGGTCCGCGTCCGATAATCTCCACTTCTTCCAGGTGAGTACAACACCGCAGTAAACGCGTCAGCGGCTCGTCCTCGTCGTTGGGAACATAACTGATCCCCTCCAACGCGCGCAAGCCCCCTGGGCTGGCAATATTCCCCAGACTCTCCATCGCCCGCCGACTGAGCACGACCGCCGGGTTCATCGAAAACCTAGCAAGAAACGGGACGAGCGGGAACAGTCTCACGAGCAGCGAGTCGAGGATCAGTACTTGCGCTTGCGCTTGGGTTTGCCCGTCCGAGTCCAATGCGACGGCAGACAAGTCGAGCGTCTGCACCCATCGTCCAGGGCACGAGTACGGGATGCGGTGGATCGGCGACCAGTGCTGGTCCGCGAGCTCTAGCCGCGCGACGAATTTGTCCAAGGAGACGAGCTGGGAGAGTTGGACGCGTGAATAGACGAGGGGATGTGCGAGTTCCTGTTTGCCATCAAGTAACTACTAGTAAGTAGGAGAAGAGAAGAGAAGAAAACGAACCTTGAACGTCGCACATACCCTCATCAACGCCCACAAGTCCTTTGAATTCGCGCAGCTGAATATCGCCGTCCAGACTTCGCAAGGCAGACTCGGCAGCTGTTTCGGCGGCGGCAGCAACGCGACGAGGAGGAACGATCCGGCATACTGCGCGTATCGGCGCGGCCGCAGAAGGATCGTATTCGTATTCGTCGTCGTGCTCATGGCCATGGGAGTCTGGAGAAACTCGGAAGCCAGATGCACATCCTTGTACCACGATCCAGAATAGTTCCGTTCAAAGCCGGTTTTTTATCACAAAACGACTTCCGACAATTTCCGGCCATGTACACGCTTTGCATTCATTCAGCCTGGCAGACCCTCAAAGCAGTAGTTACAAAAAAAAGAGACAAAAACACGGCGCCTGAGCTAGCGGGGGTCGGTATAGTAGTAAGAAAAAATACAAGGGAAGCTAGCCCTCGCGCAAGAAAAGAGTGAGTTAAATCAATCATTATGCGCTCGCGCTGGGCTCGTCAGATCGTCACTGGTCTCTCCTCACAACCGATTCCTCACGAACCGCTTGCCGCCCTTGCCCTTGCCCTTGTCACCCTGAGCTTGGCCCTTTCCAGCTCCAGCTCCAGCCACCTCCGAAGCCGCAGGAGCAGCTGCGCTTGAAGACGCGGCAACAACAGCCTCGCTTGATGCAGCAACAGCTGGTGCGTCGGTTGCAACGGCGGCAACGCTCGACGGAACGGCGGCTTGTTGACCTTTGCCGCCTTGCTGGCCTTTGCCTGGTTGTTGATCTTTGCCACCCTTTCCGCCCTTTGCGGTCGCGGAGGCGCCAGCGGCAGAATCAGTCGCAACGGGAGACTCGGAAGCGACGGCCGAATCGGTGGCGACAGGAGCAACGGCAGAGTCGGTGGCAACAGCGGACGCAGACGCTACTTCGGTCGCAGAAGCGACATCGGACGCAGACGCAACAGCGGAGTCGGTAGCGACGGCAGAATCGGTAGCAACGGCAGATGCAGACGCTACTTCAGTCGCAGAAGCGACAGCAGAGGCGGATGCCGTCGAGTTGGTCGCATCGAGAGTGGCAGTGAACTATCCAACATCAGACAAATTTCTTCAAGAGAAAAAAAGAAAGAAAAAACAACTCACGTAGGTGCAGTCATCGAACGAACCGTGTTGGGCAATGGGGCCGATAACGGGTGCGTGGTTGGCCGAGGTGTTGATCGAGCAGACACGGTATGCGCCTGGGGGGACACCAGCGACGAGGGGGGTCGAGAGGACACCGTTGACACCCGCATCGTTGATTCCCTTGAAGAAGAAGAACTTCTGCGGGTTCGTGGCGGTGGTCTGGTCGATCGAGGTCAGCGCCTCGACGACAAAGTGTGCGTGGCCGATGATCTGGCCCTGGCCGTTGAGCCGTTGGGGTGCGGCAAAGTAGGTCTTCTGGGCGTTGGTGAAGCTACCGGCCTCCATGCCCTGGAGCGCCATGGAAATGTTGAAGGGCACGTTGGCTTGGATGGTGTCAAAGTTTCCGGGGAAGATGAACTTGGCCGAGGGCAGGTTGGCAGTGGACGGGATGAGACCGATGGGCGCCTGGTTGCAGGAACCGGTGGTGATCTGGAGACCGTTGGTGAGGGGCGTTCCCGGCAAGGTCTGGGCGCAGAAGTTGATGTAGTTGTTCGTCGAGGTCGTCGAGGCGGTCTGACCAAGGACGGGCGGGTTCTGACCATCATCGGCAAAGTTTGAGCAGATCACACTGGGGTCGAGATCTGCGGAAAATCATATCAGTATGTGTGCTTTTTTTAAATGCGGTTAAGAGACGAACCCAAAGACGTTTGGAGGGCCGCAGCGTCAGCGTCACCACCAGTTGCAGCACCTCCACCAGCGTTGTTGTTGTCGCCGGAACCAGTGCCAGTCGCGGTAGTTGTGGACGTCGAGGCGGCGGTGGTCGTTGTAGAGGAACCCTTGTCACCGCCCTTTCCACCCTTGTTGCCGCCCTTTCCGCCCTTGTTGCCGCCCTTGGATCCCTTGGACCCAGTGGCCGCTGTAGAGCCAGACGAGGCAGCGGTGGTCGTCGCAGCGGCGGCGTTGTTTGCGTTGGAGACGGAAATTGCCGCACCACCACCGTTGTTGTTCGATGAACCGGTGTTTTTGGAGCTCTCAGCAGTGGTTGTGAGGTATTTGGTCACCTCAACCGTCTTGGTCTGGACGACGGTGCTGACGGCGAGCGTGACGGTCTATAAATGCCGCGATCAGAACGGCGTTTGGTTGACGGAAACAGGCACAATGGCAAGAAAAAAAAAGACGCACGTTGCAGAAGGTCTCGGTCTCAAAGGTGCCCTTTGCCTTGGGCAGGGCATTGACCGAGAACGTCGAGAATGCGAGGGTGAAAAGAGCGAGGCAGGTTGATTTCGAGAACATTGTTGTTGATTTGGTGCGTAAGGAAGGTATAAGAAAAAAGAAAGGGATGCTTTGAGAGCTTGGGGACCGTAGGCCTGCGGCGATAAGTGGTCAGTTGGGTGGGGGGCGAGCGAGTGGGGAGCGTACCTAGAATCAGGACACCAGTGTCGGCGTTTGTGGAGTGTGCGCTGGGCGACACGGCAAAATAGTCAAGGACCGGAGAAGGGGAAGAAACGAAAAGGTGTCGAGTCGACAGCATGCTTGCCTTTATGTCGTTCTCATGGTCCAGTGATGTTGATCGCTTCCCAGATCAGGAACGTATCTCCCTCGGGCATAACACTCAAAAGTCCTCGACTCGGCTGGCGTGCCAAGGTTGAAATCGACGCCCACAATGCCAATGCCCAGCTCGTCGTCATCTGGCCCATATTCCCTCTCGAGTCCTCCTCCTCCGTCGCCAACTGTGTCCATGTCCATCTGTAGCCTTCAGATGTGACTAGATCAACGGCTCTGAAACACGCGCGGGGCAGAGTCCAGCCGGCGTTGAAACTATGGCAGCCCCGTCATCAGTCGCTATGTAAAGACGACAAGCACAGCAGGCTGTGGATCGCGCCGCTCTCCCGACCAAGTAACCATATGTGGCGATCGTCCTCTCGTCAACAGACAATCCCTCGGGCGGCGTAGAGATTATATCATTCAAGTCGAGACGAAGACGAACCAAGGGGAAATAGCAAGAGCCTCGCTATACTTAGAAAAAATGCCTCGACAGTGTCGACACGCATCACAAATCCTGCAGACATCACGTCAATCCTCTACTTCGGTCCAAGTATATCCGCCATCGACTCGACGAATTTATCGTAGTCATCCTTGCCCTTGGGCGCTCTAGCAGGAGGTGGGTTGGCAGCCGGCGCAGGGACAGGCACAGCGCCGAACTTGTCCTTCAATGAACCCAACAAGTCGGGTCGTACAGGAAGAGCCTCGTTATCATCGACCTCGGAAGACCCGGGCGCAGCGTTGATTCTCGATGCTGATCCAGATGCTGTTGCAGCAGCGTTCTTCCTACGCAAGTTGGCGGGCACAAATGCCGTCGCTTCCTTTTTGAGATCCCGTAGCTCTGGCGCAGCAAACACCGTCGCTGCCATCAAGCTCGCACTTTCTACGGCAGCCACAGGTTTCGGCGGAAGGGATTTTGCTGAAAGAGGTGGCGGAGGTTTAGGCGGAAGTGCTGCACGGGCCTGGTATGTCTGATGTGGAATGTTCGAGAGAGGATCCTGCATGGCCGACAGATTCCGATTGGGAGGAAAGAAACCAGGAGGTGGTTGGGGCAATCCATACGCGGGAGGAGGAGGAGGAACCCATTGAGGAAGGAAGCCGGAAGGCGGCGGTGGAGGTGGCATTCCATAAGCAGGAAATCCTGGGGGAGGTGGCGGGGGCAAACCGTAAGGTACTGATGAGGGCCCGGGAGGCAGCGGCGGTATGGGCGTGGGTAATGAACCTGGTGGCGGCCCCGCAGGCATTGGAATATCGTCGTCGCTATCAACCGCTTCCTCGTGTCCCAGAGGTCCTGGAGGAGGTCCATCTGGCATAACAACATCGTCATCTACATGGATAAGATTAGACCCAACGCAGAATAAAACAAACTGTTAGCGCGCACCATCCGAGTCTTGTTCGTCCTCAGAATCATCACTCCAGACTTCACCGGGCCGTTTGGCTGCGTCGTTTTGAGCACGACCACAATAACAATGAAGAAGCACAGACCTCGTTGCTGGTACGGCCTCCCAGGGGGCGCCACGCCAAACGGATTCATAACGGGGTCATAATACGCGCTGCGGTCAGGGTGGATCGGCAGCCCGTCGTTCCCAAACAGGTGGCGCTTCGGGAGCACGATCTCCTCGTCCGGCTTGTCCCCGTCGCGTTTGCCGCGATACACGAGCCGGCGCTGCTCAGGGTGCTCTTTCAGATACTCCTCCTTCTTCTGGTATATCCGGTCGAGCTCCGCCTTGGCCTCCTTGTAGCGTGCCTTCTCCTTCGGGTCGAGCGAGAACTCCAGGCGTTCGACTTCTTCGGCGAGGTCTGGAAAAAAAACAAAACACAAGTTGTTGGCAGAGAACGCGATGGCTATTGGCGTACGAACCAGTCACGTCCTTTTTCACGAGCGCCATGTCGCGCACTTTGGACCGGGTGTCCTTGTTCTACTAGCAGCGCGAGAGCGAGCGTCAGAAAGAAAGAACAAACTGGGTTGAACAACGAAAGAAACATGCCTTCTTGAGCTCTCTTTTCCGCTGAGCCTTGCCTGTTCGCGATATTCAGAATATGCATACGTACGACGAAGATTCAGACGTACGGAAGGCGTCGGCGGGGTTGACATTTTTTCCTTTCGCCATGATGGAGGGCGGCAAGCAGAGCTGCGTCGGGTCACCGTCACCGTCACGGGCCGTCTTGCCACAAACTTCCACTGGCCTACGCGTCGTTCGCACTTCTCGTCCTCAAAATACTAGTGAAGCACCTTGTCTTGTGGATCGAGCTCCGCAGTGTTCCTAGCTGGCGCACTGGGAGCTCAAGTTGTGCCGGGAACTGTCTGCCACAGGTGATCAAATCATCTCGTCTGGACTTTGTCCTGTTTCTCGCTGTTCTCCTCTCCGTCAACGTTGAAACAGTATGCTGGCTATATCGGCATCTTTTCGAACTCTCACCGCAAGATCGCTCGCCGTGCTCTTTGCCCGTCTGAGTTGCGGTCGCCTGCAGCTGGAGAACAATCTCACAGACGGCGTTGACCATTCAGTGTGTTCATGATCACCTTCAGGAAATTACCACCTCTCAAGTGGCCGGATAGGTCGTCTATGATGTGCAACTACAGTCGTTACATCATTCCATTCGCATCAATTGACATCAAAGCCTTCCTGGCTCAGTTGGTTTAGAGCGCCAGTCTCATACTTCTATGAGGGATCGTTGGATTTCGTAATCTGGAGGTCGTCAGTTCGATCCTGACGGAGGGCAGCGTTTTACCGTGCGTTTTATATGCTTGGGACGCTACTCAGGCAATCATTTCTCCTTGATCTTTTGGCTAGATACTGATAGTGTGGGCGGATACCTCGCTATCGAGGTGTCACGCCATTTCCATTTTGGGGAAAATAGTTGATGGTATTTTCCTCTGGGGTCCAGTGGGCGCAATTCTTACTCATTTGACTTAAAATTTGGGAGGGAGGCGGACATGTATATTCGTCATAATAATCTCGGATATCTAAGCGAAGTATAGCTGAATGATTCAATAATTAAGAAAACACTTCCCAGTAGCAAGGTAGGATGAATATCGTGCCGGGTTTGTATAAATATAGAGGCAAAGGCAAAAGAACATAGGCTCATCTCTTAGGCAGTGCATACACAGAGCAATTTTATTAAAACTACATGCATGCGACGAGAATGGAGTGCAGAAGTACGAGTAAGCTACATCCTCGGCAGCGTGGCCGCACACATCTCTAGCCCCATGTAGCATATGAAATATCCATAACAGAGCCCACGCACCTCATGCCTGCCTGCGAAAGAATCACCATGGAATGGCGTACACAACACCACCGGTCGCCTCGACATCAAAGGGTCGCATTGCAGATGGTGGAGCATTCGGGGAGAAATGTGTGTATGTGAGGCACTGGCACACTTACATGCATGTGAACTGCCAGCCAGGACCAGAAAAACCCAGCATAGCGAGAGTCAAAAGAGCGCAGACGCGTCCCATCACCCAGCTGTCACAATAGTTGCATGTGTTTGCAACGCCTTCCGCTGCCTCGGCGACTATGCCGGCCGCAAAAAAAAACCTTTTGGGGCAAGAGCTATCTGCATCAGCACCTGACCGGCCGAGCCGGCGCGTGGATACTGACCCAAAATGGTGATATCAGCTAATTTCCTGCCTGACAGGGCGGCAACAGTGAGCGCGCCGCAGGCGCCCAGAAAAAAATCCAAAAATCATGGATAAATTGGGGGACATTCTTAATGGAGAGAGGCATAATATGAGTGCACAAGAAGGGTTAGAAGCTCTCTCTTTTCTCTCCTCCCTCTCTTTCCTTTTCTCCTTTTTTGGTAATTAATTTTTTCTCTCCTCGCGCCCACAGCATAGGTATCGAGCCGATCTTTTTCCTTTCAACCTTCAAGTGACGCCCCAAGCGTTTGACGACGCTCAGTTGGCCTCCCGGCACAGGCATACCGCGTCTTGCAGCGCCCCAATCAAGTTTTGCAACCGCTGGTCCAAGAGGCTGTAGTATCTTTGGCCACACATCTGTCAACCCGCAACTTCTGAGATATTTTTGCTTGCCAGCCCTTGGCAAGTGCTTCTGCTTTCGCGCTCTCCAGCTCCCTCGACGTCTCTCAAACAGTCATATGTCGCTCCATTCTCTCAGCAACCGCTGCGGTCATAGGACTTCCATCCTCCTTGGGCAGATTCATGCGACCGCGTCGGAGTCAATCCCATTTTAACTCGATCACCTGCAACATCCCGTATCTTCATCATAGCTCGAGATGAACAAGTGCTAGGAAAAGAGCGGCTGCCCAGCTAGTACATCACGCCAGATCGTCTTTAAGACGACCACAGCGGAAGATGGACCGGCTCGGAATCTCGTTGTTTCCTTCTTCTCCGGGTTCTCGTTCTGGCTCTTTTCGTCTTCCATGCTGGCATGAGCTCTAGGATGCAACTGTACGCTCCACCGATTCCTTTCCAAAGCTCTCATCTTTCATCTTTAGCCTTTTTTTCTTTCTCGTGGTCCTCTGCCTCGACTGCGTTGACGCAAGACCAGTTCTTCACCCCTGTGGAGGGACTTCAACTGCCGAGTGCCGAAGCGGTGTACATAAGTCGAGGACGAGCTGGAGAGAGCATTCCAGAGCTTCTCGGACTCATGCTCTGAAGCAGAGTCGGGCCTCAAGGATGCCCTCCAGCGTAGTATCGTCCTCATCTGCGGGCGTTTCCAAATCAATCCAAAGGCATTCAAGTTCATCTCCCTCGGCATCTTCCCGATTGCCCGTTACAAGCACAACGTTGTCTCTGTCGGAGCATTCTGCAGCTTCTTGGTCTCGTAGTCTGAAGCAGACTCCGACCTCAAGAATGCCTTCCAACGCGGTGCTGTCGTCATCCATGGGCGTTTCCAAATCAATCCAAACGCCATTGTCATCTTCTCGACTTCCCACATTGTCCTCGTCAGGACCGTCATCCTTCACCTCAAGTCCCATTCCCTCTTCATCGCCGCCTTTGGGTGTTGCAGCATGTACTGTGACGGCCATACTATTCCTGCCGACCAGTTCTGCTCCAATCGCGGCGTCCTCTCTGCCAACTCAATTCGCGGCTTCGACTTCGGAACCCACGTTGACGGTCGTCTTGACCGCTCGCCAGCAGGATGTTACTACTGGACTTGGAGCACTCCTCACCATCCTTTCGGACTCTTCGGCTATAGTGCAGTCGTACTCCCAGTCCATTGGGCCATCGTCTTCTGATTTTTCGGTTACGCCAGCGTCATCGATATCCACGACGGATGCACCCGAGAGTACTACTACCTCGTCTGAGTCGTCTCAACCAACGTCGACAAATGCCGGTTGCGAGACGGTGACAGTGACGCGATATTATGTTCCGTACGTGGTTGTCGGGTTTCTTGTCTACTGCTTCTCATGATTTCGCCACAGTGGGGAGACCCCCTCCCCAAAGCCAATATCCATATCGCCGTCACAAATCGTCAATCCAACACCTAGTCTACCCGCTTCGAGCGCAGACGGATCAAGTCCAATTAGCGTAACGGCGGGTGCGAATGGACCTGTTGTACCCAGCACAACTCAAGAGCCTACAACCACGACCGAATTCATTCTTCTCGGTGGTGGGCACCGCAGTGGACTGCTATCCAGCAGGACCACCATTGTTACCACAATTTCAACGGCCACAGTAACTTCGGGAACGCGCGTTTTTACAACTGCATCTACAATTGTCGAAACGCAGATAACACTGGTGTCCACGCCCATCGCTGCTGCTACTGCCTCGGATGCGTCGAAGAGTGCAGCGTACGTTTGAAAACAATCCCATAGGCTAGCTGCTGATGAATTGTGCAGGTCCAAGATGGCAACACGTCGGCGCATAATCGCGATAGCAACAACGGTTGGAGTTTTGGGTGGCTTAGCCTTGCTGCTTACAATCTGCGTGTTTGTGCGACGTTGTCGACGTCGCCGGGCACATCGTCAGAGCCCTTCGTCCTCATTCTTCCCAGCTCGTCGATCCGGCTCTTCTCGCCATCCAGCGCGCGGACCTTCCCCCGAAACAGTGACTCCATTTCCGAATCCATACGATGGTCCAGCAATCAGTGTGGACGAGATAAACGATGCGCTCGACCATGCAGGACCAATCCTTCAAGTGCGTGAGCGGCCAGATGTTTTGCCTGCAATCTACATGACCGGCGCGGGACCACATGGGGTATTGCTCATTGCTGGCGCAAAAGGCCAGATTGAGTCCCGGAGAGCGTCGTTTGTGTCTCGTGGCGCGTCTCCAGCTTCCGAGAACCCCGAGGGATTCGCGTTCCATAGTTGGCACAGCGAAGAAGTTGCGTTGGGAGGACGCGTTCAAGGGGACCCGCCGCCGACGTATACACCGACATGACACGATTTGGCGCTTGATTTCTCCATTATTTGTGTAGTATACAGGCCAAAATTTTGTGAAGGGAGCAGTAGAAAATTTAGGGCCAGGAGGGTCTGGTAATTGCTCCTTTCTAAGTCCCAGAGTGAGGTTGGAGCCAAACGAAGAATCCGTTCTAGAGTCCAGTCAGTCAGTCTTCTCTCAACTTGAAATGCTAAAAAATCAATGAAACGCCAAAACTGGAGCAGTAAGCAGCTTGGAGCGACTCCGAAAACACAATGATATGCAAGAAGCTCTACCACTAGCAGTAAGTATATAGTACAAGTAATTAGCATTGCGTCTAAATCCCCTGTCAAAGCTTCGCACATCCCATGATCCTCACCGTTCCGTCCGGCTCTCCGACGCCATACAGCATCTCCAAAGGATGGAATTTTAATGAACTCAATCGCGGGATAAACGGCGACGGGAACGTCCGTGAGGGCGGGAAGGGAAGCCCACTGGCCATGGTAATGTTCGTGATGGAGCCGTCCCTCAGAGGCTGGACGGTGACGCGTTGTGTCCTCCATGTCCTGTGGTTGATTGAGCTAGATCTATGCCATGATATGATATGAGCGAGGATGAAGATGAGAATGCAAGATACACGTACGCAGCAAACACCGCAGCGTTAGCATGGCAGTCAAAGGCGGCAATGCCCTCATGATGCACATCCCAAGTCATCAGGGACTCAGAACCGCGAAGATCCCAGAGCTTGACCCTTCCATCCAAGCTGTTATGTATCAGGCATGGTCGTTAGCAAGAACAGACAACAGACCTGGCCGAGATGAACTGCGACTGTGAACTTGGATGGCGCTTGACGGTTTGCACCCAAGACTCGTGCTCGACATATCTTCGAACAACCGAGTTTTCCTCCTCCAGCCGTCGGTCAAAGAGTTTGACTTCGCCATTCGCAAAGCTAGCCGCGAAGATCTGTGAAGAACCCGTGTCGCAGACGAGACCCGTAACTGGACTCTCCGAATTGGTGTCGAGATCCTGATTCACTCGTCAGACGAAAATAGCAGGAGAAGAAGCAAAAAAAAAAACGCTGACCAGCATAGGCGTCTCCGTTTGCGCGTCCCACACTTTGATAATGCGCGAATCGCCAGCGACGAGTAAAATCCCCGCAGACTGTTTCCAGTCCATCACGACTCCAGCGCCGCCATGCTTGATGTTGATAATTTCCGTCAAGCCCCGGAACGCGCTGACCATGTGGAGAGGAGCCTGGTCAATGGAGGGATCGTAGTTCTTATACAGCCGAACGATGCCATCAGCTGTAGAGATATTAGTGTCAAATATGCGCACAAAGAAGCAAGAACGTACAAGATCCCGTCAAGATAATCCCTCCGACATCTTGGTTGATTACCTCTAGCGAGGTGACACTGGTTGCAGCCGGGTTGCCATTATGGAACCAGCTTAACCGTCTCTTCTGAGACCAATCCCAAACGCTATGAACTATGAGCTACTGGTAAAAACAACAGCGTTGAATACAAACCTAACAATGTTCGACTCGTTTGCCACAAACAGGTGCTTGTCGTACGAATGGAACGTCATCGTCAAGGGTTGACCATGTACCTGTAGCGTTGTGACGGGGGCGATCCCAAGTACGGAGTTCTAGGAATAATCGAGTTGGTAACCGACCCATAACCAGCCGAAGCGACATACCAGCGACATCAACCTGGCGTGTCGTCTCCTCTAGAACCGTTTCGTTGCGTTGTTGCCTCCACATCTGATAATTGAACTGGATGCTGCCCGGCTCGTCCGCTTCGGCTTGCTGAAAAAGCAGTCAACAGCCGGAAATAAACCACAAAGAAAGTAAAACTGACCCTCATCTGCGGCTCCGTAAAGTACTCACAACACCAATCAAAGAACGTGCTCCTCAACGGCAACACGTCCGCCATCCCAACACCCGTCCCAAGTCCCAGAATGACGCTTCCGTTCGAGTCCATGGACGACATGCTGCTGCTCGGACTCGCTGCGGAGCCACCACGATGGTGCCCCCGTCGCGTATTCGCACCGGCCCGCCTTCTTGCTCGAAGTCGTTCCATATCCTCTTCGACAAGCGCCTCGATGACATTCCAGGCCGCAAAATCGGCCGGCGGGGCCTGTTGCTGCTGCTGGGGGTAGTGATGGTGCGCTGGGATGGGCGCAGGACGGTGGTACGATGCACCTTGCTCGTCGCCGAACACGTCCCCCATATACGGCGACGCGTATCGCGCGAGATTCAAATTCGGCGACGGCGGTCGAGAAATATTGGGCTTGTTGAGCTCCTGTCGCGGCGAGGCATCTGAAAGAGATAATTGGTGGTGATGGTGGTGGTGGGCCTCATCTGTCGACGTCGGGAACGCAATCCCGTTGGCAAACGATTTGATGACGCTCGCGAATGAGGACGTCCGTCGAATGGTGTTAGACACGCCATTCGAGATGGTACTCGTCATTGTCTCGGCACGCGAGAGCGCGGGTCGGCTGCCTTGCGACGGCGCGGGTGTTGGTGTAGTAAACGAGGGAGAGAGCGAGACAAATGAGGCTTGCGAGCCGACCCTGGTCCGAGAGTTGGTCGTCGACGTCGCATTATCCGGCGTTAGTGGTCGATCTAGTAGCGATGAGGAGGGGAGACGGGCGAACGGAGACTCGACGAGGAGGGCCATAATGTAGTCCAACACCGTTTGCGCGTTGGTGGCTACTTCCGGATACGGGTCGACGGAGAGGTCCAAGAGGGTGATGAACATGGTGAAGAACGAGGAGAGGTATACCCGTTGCGCGACACTGTCATGCTCGTCAAAGCTGTCCAGCCAATCTGCTACGGCCTGGTCAGTTATACTGAGCTCGTCGTCATCCAGATGACCATTATGTTCCTTCCACCTCAGATCCTCCTCCCAGTACAACCACGCACACACGACAAAGAATCCGCGGTACTCCTTGACGAGACAGCTCAGGACGACAACAATTCCTTCCTGCACATCGGGGCTCGCATCGTCGCGGATCGCCAGCATGGCACCAGTGACGATGGACACCTCCAGCTTGAAGTGGTCCATCCGAGATTCGAAATGGTTCATCGAGCCACTCCCACCTCCGCCAGTCTTCGCTTTCGAAGCCAACGCCCCGCTGGCACCCATGAATGTGCCCAACGCATAGAGCGCGGCACACCGAACTTCTACCGAATCATCCGACAGGAGCTGCACAAAGCGCTCATGTGCTTGCCGGTCTACCCCGATCGCCCTGTTCTCGTCGTGCCCATCCCACATCTGCGCGATACACAACGCAGTCCACTGCCGCAATAGATAATCCGGATCGTCCAATTTATCGTAGCAGTAGTCAAATACCCGCGCGTGCATACAGGCGTCTTGTCCCGGAGGGTAGTCGCGCGATGCCGACGCGAGTATAAACGCACACATCGCCTTGTGTTCAGACGAGTTGGGTAGCGCCGTCTGCTCGTCACGTGCTCCGAGGATCGCCGCAAAGTAACGATATCCGTTGTTGTTAATTAGGTCGACTTGGACGGTTGGATCGACCGCAAGGATTCGCGCCCAGATAAAGATCAGCACCGGTCGGAGGTCGGGGCCAGCGGCTTGCAGGAGTTTGCTGATATACGGGAAGATACCGATGGCCAGGACGAGATTAACGGCCCACGGCCCCAAGATCGACAAACTGAGACAGCAGAATGAGCGCGCGCAGCCTGTGAGGCTGGCACAACAACACTTGTAGCACGATAGGAAGCTGATCGGGAGGCTTGCGGGGAACGAGATGCGACTCCTTCACAGGCTCCGTCTCCGACAAGGCGTTTAGACTGTCTCCCGACCCTTGGAATTGCTCGCTTGACGCGGGAAGTGACATTGGTCCTCGTTTCGTCAGCGCGGCCCCGCCACGCGAAATCCAGACCTCAAATGCAGTCAACTGGTCCGCGAAGAACCGGCTGGGGATGTAGTTGTAGCCTGATCGTGCCGTCTGGCCTTGTCCGATGCGTCCAGGACGGAGCGTCGTTCCCGGGTCAATAGGGCCGGATTCAACAGGGGTGGATATTAGGTTGGGTAGTTGGCGTAGACACGCGTCAACCGCAAGGTCCCAAGTCGCCCAGAGAGGATGGGTGTTGGTTGGAGGGAGAGGAGGATAAGTGTGGGGCGTACAATGGTAGTTCTTCATGATACGCTCGGCAAGGAGGAAGTTTCGGAAGAGAGATGCGATTAAGAGGTCGCAGCGGTACAATCGCGTGAAGACGTCGCGCGAGAACGTCGTCCAGGCGATCGTGTCAGTAACAGCAGTGAATATCCAGTTGAGCTCCCCCAACGGTGTTTTTGCGATCCTTCAGGTCACCTGGAAGGTGCATAACCATGTCGGCCGTGATGTTGCTCGGTAATTGGTGGTGCATGATGTAGTACCGAAGGGCAATATCAATGGGAGATGTCAAACAAGAAGTGAAGAGGTCGGCGGGAAGTTCGGGGGAGGTCGGAAGTTGTTCATTCGCAGCACAAGCGGCGAGTTGGAGCGAGGCCATGAAAGGTTGCGAACCGTCGACAGGGCCACCGTGTCGCATCCTCGCCTCTATGTCTCGCTTTTCGGCAAGACTGTTGAAGTTGCTGAGCAAGTGGCCAGCGCCGGAGCAGTCCCAGATGTAAATGGCGGGCGAGCCGAGCCATGACTGTATTTCCGTCAACGACACGGGAATGTACTGAGTGTAGGTGCGGTTGAAACACCACAGCTCGCCGCTGTCCGTCGGCTTCGGTACGCCATGGCCGTTGTAATGAAAAAGAACGGCGTCGTCCTTTGCGTTCTTGCGTAACGTTTGGCAGGAGCGCCAGAGGTCGTCGTACGAAGGATCCTGGATGGCCTTGTACATGATCTTGAGGCTCAGACCCTCGAACTGCAGCTTCAAGTTTGTCGCGATGGCCTCCATTGCCTTTTGTGACGGCATTGTGTGCGGGTCGACCCATGCCTCGAGGACGGCGCAGGGATTTGTTTTGACCGTGTCTGGTGGATCGACATCGAGATTGAGGCACAAAACGAGGGCGGCGTTGGCAGTCTTTAGCTTGGTCGCAGTACCGCGCCAGAGAATCGGCTTGGTCGTCCATGCAGGCGGAGGGGTGGGATTACCGCAACTGGTATGGCGTTTGGCAGTCCAATATGGGACTGGGGGCGACGACGCTTCTGATTCGAGTGGATTGTCGTCCGAGAAGTGGGTGCCATTCATGAGCAGCCCATGAGGCTCGGGTCGCGCATATTCAGACTCTTCCCAGTCATCCTCCCGCTCGCTCGAGTGACCTCCGTGGGCGCTGCCTAGGTTGCAATATTTAGACGATGAATACGGCTGGCAGTATGATTGCGCACCGGCAGTGAAGGTTGGTCGTTTACGCTGGGACATGCTGCGTGACTACATGGTCACACGATTCTTGACTCTCATTCAACCACGACTGACTGGATGGTGAAACCTCGGGGCAGGATCTACAGCGAGGCTCGCCACGAAGCTTGCAAGAACATCTACGTGGATTGATTTCTGTGAATTATTGGCAAGCCCGAAGTTTCGACGGTGTGTTGCGCGTCCGTGGCAGCGTGAGCGTGAACAATCGACGTCCACCACATTTTTGGCCCTTCTGCCCCGATTCGCGCCAATCCTCGACCGTTGGGGCATCGACGTAGGTAACGCGTGACCCGGAGCATTGTCGGCAGCAGCGATTTCTCCGTTTCCTTAAGACGAGCAACTCGCGATACCAATGCCCCCAGTCGTCAATCATGGCTGCTCCGCCGGTTTCAAAGCTGCCCCCCCAACTTTCTCTGGGGTTTCGCCACGGCCAGCTTCCAGATCGAAGGCTCCACCAACGTCGACGGCAGGGGCCCTTCCATCTGGGACGAATTCTCGCGTCTGCCCGGTAAAACCCTCGACGGCAAGGACGGAGACGTCGCTACCAACTCGTACAAGCTCTGGAGAACCGACATTGCCCTGCTCAAGCAGTATGGCGTCAACACATACCGCTTCTCCCTCTCCTGGTCGCGTATCATTCCTCTCGGCGGCAGGAATGACCCGGTCAACCCCAAAGGCATCGAACACTACTCAAACTTCATCGACGCGCTCATTGCCAACAACATCGTTCCTTTCGTGGTGCGTAGCGCGTCTTCCGGTCGCAACACTTGATGACACTCGACAGACTCTGTACCACTGGGATCTTCCTCAAGCCTTACACGATCGCTATGGGGGTTGGCTCAACAAGGATGAAATCGTTCAGGACTACACCAACTATGCCAAAGTGCGTGCCTGGCCTTTCTCGACCGCTCGTGTGGCTCATCCAACTTTAGGTCTGCTTCGAAGCGTTCGGCGATCGCGTTAAGCATTGGTATACTTTCTCCGCTCCGTCGAACTATCCAGCTGACTCTTAAAAGGTTGACTATCAACGAACCATGGTGTGTTTCTATCCTAGGATATGGACGTGGCGTCTTCGCCCCTGGAAGATCAAGTGACCGCTCCCGGTCCCCGGAAGGCGATTCTTCAACGGAACCATGGATGTGTGTCTTCCGTTCCTCGCCGTCACTGGGCTGCTTATTTATACTCTCAGCGTGGGCCGGAACCTCATTCTCGCCCATGCACACGCAACGAAACTCTACCGCGAGCGGTTCAAACCCACCCAAGAGGGCCAAATCGGAATCACTTTGAACGGCGACTGGCAGATGCCATATGATGATACGCCTGAGAGTGTGTGCATTCATACTCCACTCCTCCTCATCTGACAATCTTTTTCTGCCAGATGTGGAAGCGGCCCAACACGCTCTGGATTTCGCGATCGGTATGTATAGACCGCTTGCACGCGCGCGTCGCCTTATTCTCCGATGTTTCTACAGGCTGGTATGCGGTGCGTCAGCGTCAGCCTGTATTACCCGCGGAGCCCGTCGCTCATCCAAATATAATTCCCAGGACCCGATCTACCTCGGACGTTACCCAGCGTCTATGCAGCGGATTCTAGGCGCGCGCCTGCCCCAGTTTACGGCGGAGGAATGGAAAATCGTGAAGGGCTCATCGGACTTTTACGGGATGAATACATATACGACCAACCTCTGCCGTGGGTCTTCTTTTGTGTGATCGTTGAAACCGAAGTTGTGAGCATTGCAGGCGCTGGCGGGGACGACGAATTCCAGGGCTTGGTGGATTACACATTTACGAGGCCGGATGGAACGCAACTCGGTACTCAGGGTGCGTGCCACATTTTTCACATTTCGGTCGGATTTGCCAACTCGAGTTACAGCCCACTGTCCATGGCTGCAGGACTGTAAGCACATAAAATCTTGGACATGCTAAATTCGCTAAATCCGTTCGTAGACCCCGAAGGATTCCGCTCTGTGCGCTCTTCTCATTTGAAGCAAGGTCAAAACTGACTAGCTTTGTTGTTAAGCTTCTCAACTATCTCTGGAAGGTAATCTCATCGCTCCTCGCTTGCCCCGATTCTGACCAGTTGCAGAGGTACCGCAAGCCGATTCTGTGAGCTACCTCCTTCCCTCTTCGGTCGCTGGCCCGTTTACGGGCCCCCCGTTAGTGTGACCGAGAACGGATTCGCCGTAATGAACGAGAGTTCCAAGACGCACAACGCTGCAGTAAAGGACACTGATCGCGTCAACTATTACCGCGGTGTCACTGCTTCCCTTCAGGCGGCCATAAATGAGGACAAGGTGGACGTCCGCGCGTATATGGCTTGGAGTCTGTTGGATAACTTTGAATGGTTCGTGTTTTTGTTCTATTCGCCCCTTCGCTGCGGCAAGTTCATCGTAACCTAGGGCCGATGGGTACACCACCCGTTTCGGAGTCACCTACATTGACTACAACACGCAAGAGCGGTTCCCGAAGGAGTCTGCGTTGTTCCTCACGAAATGGTTCAATGCCCGGCTGCCGCCGCCACCTTCCCCCCTTCTGAAGCATCTGCTGTCTACCGGGAGTAACACGCTCAGCATCGCCACGACCAGTACGATATCATCGAAAGCCGTTAGTCCTGCGACCGCCTCGGTCGTTTCCCTCAGCGGCCCGACATGGTTGGAGCAGCTGAAGGCGTGGGTCACCAAGTACATCGTCGCGCTGCTGTCGCTTGTTAAATTGAAACGTAGATGAAGGTCGTCGCGAACGCGGCTGGCTTAGCATCGGTATCGATAATCCCGCTTTGTATATCACCCCTTCTGTATAGTAAACATACCTGCATGTCGATTTTTCAGGTTCACGATGACGATTTGGAAATTTCACGCAATTCACGACTTTTTTAAAAACGGGGCACTATGGGAATGAGTTTGTTTGGCCGCAGAGTTGGCGCGATTTTCCGTTCTCCGAACGTGATGCAGGGACGACAGACAACGTGAACTCCATCTCGGCATTTTCGGGACGCGTCGGAGAATTATCGACATCTCGCCAGTCAAGGTTGTGAATATGTTAGATTGCTTCCACCCACGACAAGAGAGGCTTCCGCGTGTCAAGGCTCTTTCAATACCACATATTCCGAGCGGCGCAGTAAACCCCAAGCCCAAGCCGAAGGGCACGATCGTCTTCGGACGAATTCCGGGTCCCATGGAACCCGACACGAAATTTATCGCACCAACTACCTCCGATTGCGAGCTTCCGGTCCCGGCTGGTGGTTTAGAATAAATAACAAAAGTGCGGGGACATCAAGGCGAAGGGCCTGCTGTTATTCCTGAATTTCGCCGAGATGGGTTGTTGGTGATATCATTCACCGGTGTGCTTGCCAAGCACAACTCGGACAAGATGGCCGTTGCATGCGCAATTGAACTTGAGGAGCCAACTAAGCCTCGAGTGTAATGCTGTCGTGACGAGAATAGTAGCTGACAAGGTTCTACCGCATGGCCGCGCAGCTCTTCGGTTTCTCAGGAACTTGCAGGCGCGTGAATGCTTAGTGGTGAGCGAGAGAGGGTCACGCAAGTGCATGCGACTGGTTCAAGTCAACACAGACGAATCACAAGGCCTAGGGTGATTTTTAGGAAGGGTGATTGGGAAGCTAAGGCGTCGGGACGTGGGGTGTGTCTTCTCTCCGCTTCCAGTGCGGCCACTGTCAGCGCCGACTGAAGGTCTTTCCGTGCGTAATGGTGGTGGAGGTCAAGTGATGTTTAACGTTGTCACGGTTAGGTGACCGTTCCTTCCTACCATCAGCACTGGCTAGCGCTAGCTCAAGCTCACTACGATGTTCTATCTTCAGAGCCTTGTCATAAATTCGCCCGTTCTAGCCGCGTTCCTGCCGCAAACCTTGACTTCACGTGGAATCTTGTTCAGCTCTTAGAAAGCAACGTCCAAAATCACCTGACGGTTCGGTCTTGCTGAGATGCCTCCGAATGCTGAAACGACTGGGGCTATAAAACGATCTAGTCCTCTGTCTCTAGAGAACAACTATCATGTCCAGCGCCATCATCACACTCTACGATATCGCGTCCTCTCTTCCCGAGACTACGTTCTCTCCGAATGTCGCCAAAACCAAGTAAGTCGCGTTTTGGATTAGACCGCATATTACTGACCACCGCGACAGATATTGCTTGAAGATCAAGGGACTTCCCTTTAAAACTGTTTGGCTGGAATATTCGGAGATCAAGCCACTATACCAAAAGATTGGAGCCAAACCGACCAGCCAGACTGAACCACAATACTCGCTTCCGGTAATATACGATCCCTCTACAGGTGCGGATTCAAACGTCCCCTTGGTTTTACATTATTATTATTTTGCTCAAAGCTTATCGCAGATACCGTTGTCTCCGATTCTGCTGACATTGCAAAGTATCTGGATGCAACATACCCCGATTCCTTCCCCGTTATACCTCCCGGAACCGCGTCTTTCCACCACGCATTCACCGAAGCATTCGAAGCCGGTCTGCTACCTCTATTAACCTACGCCCTGCCTTCGACGCTCCCTATCTTGAACGCCGCAAGCCAGGAATACTTTCAGCGCACCCGCAGCCACCTATTCGGCGCTGAGCGCCTCGAGGACGTATTCCCTCCTCCACACTCCGAGCGCGATGCTGCTGTGTGGAAGCAGTTCAAGGAGATGCTGGGTAGGATTGACGGGTGGATGAAGGGCAGCAAGTACTTTATGGGAGAGCAGGTCTGCTATGCGGACATAACGTTGGCGGGCTGGCTTTATTGGGTGCGTCTTGTGCTATCGAAGGAGAAGTGGGCGGAGATTGAAAGCTGGCACGCTGGACGTTGGGCACGCTTGATGGAGGAGATGGGGCGATACGAGTAGAATACCGTTTTGTTCAGCTCTTGGAAAGCAACGTCGAAAAATCACTTGACGGTTCGGTTTGCTGGGATGTCTCCCCGAATACCAAAGAAAGTTACGATAAAAAGCATCCGTAGTTTGTCCATCGCGTCCTTTTTCCCAGAGAGTTGCGTTGTGGATGGGATTCACAGTAAATTCTCGGTGACCCAAACGTGCACGTACCGAGGCAATGAAGATAATCAGATAATTATGAAGATCTGATTCAAGGGCCGTGACCGTCACGGTTACAGCGTCGTTCCACCACCACCAGGCCCCCTGCGTATGCGCTAAGATGTTCGATACAATTTCCCCGATTTTGGCCATATCCGTACATGGGCATTTGTCCCGATTCCGTCCGCATAAGTATCGGGTGGGTGCTGGCAAGCCGGCCCTCGTCCGCATGAATATCGGACTTCCCCAGAGGCATACCCCCCATTTGCACCTGAGAGGACAACATATGGAACCAAACACGGGTCTTGGACCGGATACAAGCGATTTGGGAGCTCAAGACGCGCCAAAACGCGCCAGGCGTCCGCATACGGATCGGACATCTGGCCCGACGGACACTTGTGAGATCGGACATGGTCCAAAAAAGGACCACTTTCGTCCGCATAAATATCGTACACCGAGGCCTTTTTAGGACGACTTCCGTCCGCATAAATATCGGACATCTTGGCGCATACGCAGGGGGCCTCCACCACCATGTCCTTTACTTCCTATGTCACCCTCGGCACGTCCTCCTTCGTCCGGCCCTCGTAACCCCATCTCTCTAATGCTGGCGATGAGGAACCTAAGAGTATTTCCAGCGACGATGAACAACTTCAATAATGCGAACGAAGAAGAAGACGAGCGACTATCAACACACGATATAGTCCACTGGGTTCTCGTGTGAGTCGCCTCAAGTTTCTCATTCAGAGAGCGGAGCAAATGGGCAAGGTCAACGCTTGGATCGACGACTCGGAGAAGGCCAACAGCATGTCCTCGCCGCGCCGGTCAAACACCACATTTGTTCTCCCAAACTCAATACAATATATGAAGAAACAGGGCACGATACATGTTCTATATCCTCTCCAAAATGCAATTACTGAAAAGTCAGTCGACCACTCCATCATGTCCCAGTCGTCTGTCTCTCCCTCGTACACCAAATGCTCTAAGAAAAGCTCTTTCTCTCCCTCGTGTTCATCGGTTTCCGTTCAACATCGCCCATCTACGTTCTCGCCGCATTCGCATTTGCTCCAACTCCGATAGCTTTCGCATCGCGGTCCGACGCGGCCAACGCCTGTGCGCGCGCAGCGGCACGCATGAAACGACCTAAGCCTTAGCGCAAGAGCGAGTGAAAAAGAAAGCTGAAACACACCAATAGGCTCCGAATCCATCACAACCTCCGCGTTGACATTTATATTCTCCTCGCCGCGTGCAAAACTCCACTCTCGCCCGCGAGTACACCGCTTGTACGACGCCCACAGTAAGCTATACAGCCCGACGAACCCGAGGATGATGAAGAGGCAAGAGAGTTGCGATTCCCATGTTTGGTAGTGGTTGTGGAAGCGACTGGTGGAGGAGGAGGAGGAGTCCGGAGGGTTGGGCAAGTCGAATGTGTCGGTGTACGCCATAGCGGCGAGTTGCGGCTGGCAATCACCATCTCCTTTGTATGCAGTCACATATGCAGTCACATATCTAGTCACAAGCTCATCTTTCTCCATGGCCGCCTTGCCCCAGTTTACTTGGAAGGTTCCCGAATCATATCGGCGCCTTCATGCCGACCTCTGGCCAGCTTCCGAGTCGGATGGTAGCTCCGTGTCGGTCCTCGACAATCGCATCGAATTCTTGACGCCAGACGACGGATGGCTCACTCTTAGCACTGACTCGGAAAGCTTGGTTGTCAGCCATCAGCCAGGCGAAAATCTGGACGAGGGCCCGGCTAGAATAGGCTTCATCGACCTCAAAACCTACCCAAACTTGGCCATCCCCGGTCTGCCAACGGAGCACGGCGCCCACGCCACGTTTATCGTCCGGCACGAGTACGACGTGTTCCTGAACCACGCAATATCTTGCGTGAACGACTGGCACACAATATCTCCAGGCGGGCCCCAGTTTAACTTGCCCACCCGTTTCTTCGTGACCGGTCAGCCCGGGATCGGCAAGTGGTCTTTCTCTGCTTTTTGGCATGGTGCTCATGCATATAATTGCGTCGCACAGGCAAGACTTTTGGCTGCTATTATTTCCTCTTCCGTCTGCTCGCATTGGGACAGCCAGTATTCTTCGTCGAAACCCCCACCGATACACTCTACTTTTCCAGCGTCGGCGTCCAAGCCAACGACAGCACTGCTGGGCTTTCCGAATATGATGCAACGCTCGAAGCTATCAAAACAAGCTGGGTCCTCATCGACGTCGACGACACAGTCGGCGAGTGGTGTTGCCCCAAGATCTTCGCTACCGCTCGGTGCGTTGTATGGACGTCGCCCCCACGGGAACCGCGAACGCATCAGTTCAAAACGAGGTTCAACGCCGAGACTTGGTACATGAAGACATGGTCGTTGAAAGAAATTGCGGCGGCAACGTGCGTTTTTGTCTTTGATCATGATGTTGTTCAAATTTTGGAAACCTATCCATGCTGACCTTGACGAACAAAGGCAACGATTCGAAATAGATCGCCGCGAAATTCTGCAAAGGATGGACACCGAAGGACCCGTCGCACGAAGTCTCTTCCGGGTAGCCGCACATGCGGTCTCGACTGCGGACCTGTGGGTCACCATCGACTGCGCTATCCACTCCAACATCTTCAAATTCGCCCCCGTCGACGCCAACGGCTGCACGGGCTTCCTGCCTGTTCACAGTGTGATCAAGATTGAACCTCGGGTCGTGATCGATGATTTAGGGCGAGCTGGCCTCCGGCGGGCCAACTACGACGCCGGGTTCATGTCTCCCCTGATCGCCCAGATGACGTTGGACCTGCTGCAGAATAGGCTCAACGAGGTACAGAAGCAGCTGGCAGCGACCGTCCACGTCTCCAGCACGCGTACATTGGCCGGCAAGGTCGTCGAGGACTTGATGAATCGCGCGCTTGAGCGCGGCATAAAGCTTCCAGAGGGATTCGGCGCTCTCCGGCCCGACCCTCAACATTCTTCGGTAATCCGCTTCGAGGGATGATGCGCTTTTTGACGATGATTCCCTGAGAGTTTGCAAGTGGTGCGATCCTCAGAGTGAGCGCTTCAAGCAGTATGTAGGGTACACGCGATTAATGCTAGCTAGTGTGCACTGTCCAACCAGTCCGTGTCATGTAAATAAGTACCCCAAAGAACACAATAAAAATAAGAAAGAGCGTGTCAGGCGTAGACCAAAGCAATGTCATTAGTACCTCGGCTGGTAGTCCTGGTGCTGATAGTCCTGGTGCTGTTGGTAGTCCTGGTACCCATGCTGCGGCTCAGAGCTCTGCCCATATCCATATCCCGCGTCATCGCGGTACGGCTGCTGACGCAACCCAGACATGGCAGGTACATGCGTCTGTGCGTGGGCTTCCCATACACCACTATCCGTGTCCGTCCCCTGGCTGTGACTCCACGCATCGCTGGCCCTCGCTTTGTGTCCAAGGAACACCTGCGAGTGCGAGTCGTAGTCTTCGAAGCCAGGTGAGCGCGGTGGTACGGGTCCGTATGGAGAGGAACCGCCGCCAATGGCCGCGACGTTGCTGAAGTTGAGACCCGCAGGCGGCGGGGCACGTGCACTGGCGGCTTTGCCGGCCGCGATGCCGGACCGAATGCGGGCCCGTCTCCGTCGGGCGATGCAGATGCCCACACCCAGGGCGACAAGCGCGACGAGGGCGCAACCACCCGCAATGCCGGCAATAAGAGCAACATGTGATGTCGATTTCGTTTGTGTCCCTGAGCCGCCACCGTTGGAGCCTGTGTCTGATCCCGAGCCCGACCCTGAGCCAGTGGCATCGTCATGCTCTACACTGGCCGGGAGCACGGTGCGCGCTGCCAAGGGTTGTGTCTCGATGTTCCCCGTCCCGACAATTGCGTATGTCGCGTTACTCGGGATGCCATTGACGACGACGAAGATGAATGCGGGGCCGGGTTGGAAGAGGTTGGCGTTCGGGGGCATCTGAGCAACGTGGAGGATGATGGTGCCGTTGCCGTTCACGGTGTAGGTGTTGTTCAGCTGCAGGAAGCGCTGACCCATGTTCATCCCGTGCGTAGTCCACCCAGGCCGAATGACAGTCACCATAGCACTCTTCGCTGCATCGTTCCCTTGGCCCGTATACGAGCTTGCCGGAATCGTCACATCGAACCCATTTCCACCATACGACAGCTTGTTTGGCACGCCCTGCGGACTGGGCTTCGTCCCGGAGAAGTAGGGCGGATAAAACTTCTCCGCGCGGTACTCTGTCTGGAACTGGACCGCGCTGCTTATATTCACATCGAGGTTGGGATTAGATCCTGCAACTAAAACCGCGCCATCCGGGAGTAGAATCGCGGAGGAGTGGTAGAGACGAGCAATCTGCGAGGTTTCGAAACCGTCCGTGGACCAACGCTTGCCAGCAGGCGCCAGAGGGTCGTACATGGCGGGTGTACCGACTGGGCCCGAGGCGAACGATTGGTGCCATGGCATGTCCTCGGGCGCAGTGAGGAGGTTGCGGGCGCCGTATCCAGCCGTTCCGTTTGCTCCGCCATTGACGATGAGCAACTTGCCAGTCGGGAGGATAATGAATTGGCCCATCGTGCGTCCTTGGGGGAGAGGGTCTTCTTGGTGGTATTGAGCGTCGCCTTCGGGGGTTATCTAGATCCTGGTTAGGTGCGAAAAACGAGAGAATGGGATACGTACCAGTTGGCAATCGTTCGATGCGGGGACGTCCCAGGTGTTGACGAAGGGGTAGGAGAAGTTACCCCAGTCAGGCTCAGCCTATACGACCGCTTCAGCTACGACAAGGGCACGGGAACAGACAACTGACAATATCCGACCCTCCGCAGAAAAGCATGGTCTGGGTGTAGTTGTTGGCTGGGGTCATGGGCAGCATGGCTGTCGCGCCACTTGCGGGGTACCTACGCACCCGAGAGTGAGCAAACGCGCTGAACTATGCGGAACAGCGAGGAAACGCACGTTCGGATGACACCATTCGGCATCGGGGGGAGATCCACCTCCTGATTGGCGCCGACATCCCAGAGGGCTGAGCAATGGGTCAACGGGGAAAACACTCGGCACAAAAGTCCCGCTTACCGGTGGAAAGGTTCGCTTGCAGGAACACCTTCCCAGACGCCATGAGGTACGCGTGCGGATAAGCGTTGAGTGCAGAGCTCTGCATAGAAATCAGCACGCGTTGTACCAGTAACATAAAGGCGGAAAGACCTTGAAGAGGAACTGCAAATTCTGAGGCGCCTGGTTTTTCGTGTTGGGGAAGAACTCGTAGGTCAACGATGTGCCAAGAGTCGGGTCAGTGTTGGGGATGATTCGTGGAATATCTTTAGTTCAACCTGCCGTTAGCAAATAGCGGCAGAGGAGCAGAGAACACGCACATCCACCACCCGTAAAACCTCCCATGAGGACGATGGTACCGTCCCCAAGAGCCTCAGCAGTCGAGTACCACCGTTGCGCCTGCATACGCATCGCAGGGTTTGTCGGATCTGCCCAATTCATGTCGGTATACGGTTACTCGGGGGAAGATGAGAACGCACCGTCGTACCACTGGCATTCTGAGGATGTGAAGTCGTCTGCGGAGGTGCAGGGACTGAGGATACGAATCGCACGCGAGCCATCAAAGTCCTGCAGAACAGAGTCCCAGCCCGCGGCTGGCGATGATTGCGTTATAACAGCGTCAAGGAAATAGAGAAACAAACAGACGCACCCTTTTCGTCGGGATCGCCACCACCTATTGAGACGGCGCCGTTGCCGCCAAAAACAGAGTAAGACCTGTTGAAGCGTGATAAATGGAAGGGTTCCGGTTCCGGTTCCGAAGAAAAATAGACGCACCCATTTGGTAGATGCATGCCAGAGCTACAGAACGTATTCGTTTGAATGTCCATGAGGTCCACGTTCCCCGAGGTAAGGTCCCTGGAAATGAATGGCGCCGTTTAGCAGAGCAGCCAACTCGTATTCGGGTCGGACAGCACCCACCACACGGAACCCCACGCAGAGTGACCCTTGATCATCTCTGCATTCCCCTGGGCCTTGTCGACGATATAAACCTTGTCCGTGTTGCCCAAGAACATCTACATTGGTTCGGTCAACGAGCGAAAACGAGGCGGGCATCGTTGGCCGCACCATCATGGCGCTGACACGCGTGTTAAGGGCGACGACGAAGGAGCCTGCGTCGGCGGCCCGGACGGCATGAGGCAGAAGGAGTAGTAATGCTGGCGGGAGGGAGTCGAAGTAACGCATCGATGAAGGAATGTGGTGGGGAAGAAGAAGGAGAGGGAAGGAAACAAAGGAAAATAGTCCCCGTGGCTCGTGGCTGTGAAAAAATGAAAGGAGGAGATGTCCCGTCGTCCGTCGTCGTGGGCGGTGATGATGGCAGGCAATTGATTGTCGAGGGTAGACAGTCGACAGCCGAGGAATGTACCTTGCAGTGCTTGCTTCTTATTCAATGAGAAGAGGAGAGTGGAGTCTCACTCTGAATCGCATCAACGAGATAAGACCTGCAGCTGATTCAGACCGATTTTTGGAGATGTTCGCGCTAAAGTTCAGCCAAACTCGCGCGTCGTACGTGTCTTGTCTTTGCCGTCAACCCACTCGCGCCCAATGTCACCAGTGCGCTGCAGTCAGGAGTTTCTCCAGTCGGCTGAAAGGAGAAAGGAGAAGGCACGAGGATCGTGATTTTTGAGTCAAAAGTCTTGGCGGACATAGTACAGCAAAACACAAAGCAAACACAATCCGACTCAGGCCCAGACGATATTCGAACAACTTGCATCCTAATATTAGGCCTCTAATAATCTAGAAACCGTCGGCGTCAAGTCACCGTTATGTTCGGCCTCAAGTCACCGTTATGTTACGCACGACTTTCTTCCCGTTCAAGCGCTCAATCAGCTCCTGATATCGTAGCATCGTAGCATTATCTACGTTGTGTTATCCTATCCACATGAATCCTACGGTTCCCAATCCTCATCATCATCCTCCTCATCGTCCTCTTCCTCCTCCTCCTCGCTCTCATGACCCATAAACGACCCAGGCATCCTTGCACCCGACCCTGACCCACGAGTCTGCGTCGCAACGCGCGCAGACCGCCTTGAACTCGCCGCCTCACCCGCATGCGCTTGCTCCCGATCAACCCAGTCCCGGAGATTTCCTTTCATCTTGGACAGACCCTTCCACTCGTGTCGGGCGACGCGACTGCCACCGCGTCCGCCCTCCCAGGCAGCGCTCATTAGAACGGGTTCCTGTGGAGGGTTAAGAGTTGATACATTTATTACGCGGGGAGATTAAACGTACCTGAGAGTGCCAGCTAACATCGCGCACGCACGCGTCCCAATCCTGACCACCGTTGACCCCAGGCTCTTCTGCCGAAGGGTCGAATGACATCGGGAACGTTCTCGCGCGGTCGAGGACTTGAACGACGCGACCGTCAAGTGACCAGATCTGTACAACGTCAAAACTTGCAAGGAATGAGCAAGAACGACGCACATGAACTTTGCCATCTGCCGACCCAGAGTATATGTACTGGCTGCCAGTCGTCTCGGCGGGACTAAAGTGGCATCGGATGAGTGTTCGAAGGACCGAGTGTCCGTGATAGGTCATGACGCTGCAGTCCTTCGGGTGCGCCGCAAATTTCGGCTTGGGGTAGTGCGGGTACCGATAATCGTAGTTGGTCCCGTAGTAGTTGTCTTTCTCTATCAATGTCGATCCATTGTTAACAGACAGAAGTCGGGAGGAATACGCGCTACGCACCTTGCTCAAATTCGGCATTAGTCCGCATTTTGCGCAAGTCCCACAACCGCAACTTCTGGTCTTTGCCGTTGCTGATCACATACCGTCCATCGCCTTTTGCGGAAACATAGGTGATTCCCTCCGTATGCCCCATCAGCACACCAGACGGTTTCTGGGAAGCACCCAGCGAGCGCCGATCCCTGGTCCTGTAAGCCAAGGTGCATATTCAAAGTTGTAGTTGACGTACCAGACTTTGAGGAATGAATCGTCCGAGCCGCTGACCAGGACGTTACCCGAGGCGGTATCGGCCCAACAACAGCTGTTCACGTCGTCGTGATGTGCCTCGATCTTCACCGCACGTCTATTGGCCAGGAGATCGTATACTTTCGAAAAGTTCAGAGTGAATTCACAGCATACTAAAGTCACTCACCGAAAATCTGGCCGTTCCCACCAGCGATGATCTCTTGTCCATCCGCCGAGAACCTACAGCTGTAAATGCGATAACTACCGCCATCCATGCCCCAGAAGTTGCCGTGATTCCGGGCACGGGTGGTACCCGGAGGATCGCTGAATGGGATGGGGATTTGTGTTGGGGCCGGATCCGTCGTGCTCGTCATATAACACGTGGAAGACTGTAAAGAAATGAGTGTCTTCTGCGACTATAGTTCGAGAGGCATTACAATGTCAGCATAGACCATTCTGTAACATGCGATTCAGCATCTGAGTGGCGCTTGCAAGAGATAAAACTCACCGCTCGTTATCGAGCGACAAATTCGCATCGGTAATCGTCCACCGACCCGGGTAGGCTTGGATCGAGTTCTTGAGTGCCAAGTTGGATTTAACATTCGGCGCCGAGTCCGTGTATCTTTTGCCAGCTTCCCGTGGTTGTGCGGGGACGCTAGTGTCGAATATATTCAACCGGAAGTCTAGAGAGAGAGAATTTAAGACGTCGGTGATTTATTTGGCGCTACTCACCCTGCGAGCAGGTATAAAAGAATGAAGAGTCTGAAAGCGGTCAATCATGGTGGGATACATCCGGATTCGTACGCACCAGCCGAGTACTGGGCCGTGTACACGTTCGCGTCAAACTCGGCCACCGTCGTCCCGCTAGAATTCGGCACCAAACCCTGCATGGATTTCGAAAAGATATCATAGCAGGAGATGTAGGACATACGGTGGTGTAGTCTTCTCGATAAAACCGCGGTCGTGCTTGAGACGCTCGCGATCGGAGCGTCTTTGCGATGTTGAGGTTATTGCCCCGAGATCTTATCTTCGGGCCAACACGGCCAAAGTCTCCGCTATGAAGAAGACGGACACCAGCCTCCTGCGGCTCTTTGACCTCCTTGAAGTATGCCTTGTGGCTACTTTGCCGTAACGCTCTGCGGTATTCACGCTCGTCGCCGTCGTCTTCGTCGTCGTCGTCCTCTTCCTCGTCTGCTGGATCTGGCGTCCCGCGCAAGAGCTGATTGAGGTCGGCCATAGTTAGGCCTCGAAGGTCGAGGGTCCGACCGCCCTGCCGCGCCAGAAGTGGAGCAAGAATCGCCTGAAGCGTCTGCTGGGTGAACGGCTGCGCAGGTCCGTCAGCCGGGTCAGCGTCTTCAATGTGCCATACGTTGTTGCTCATGCTTGTCTGTGGTGGTGGGAGAGGAAAGGACAGCGAGTCGACGGGCAGCCGGCGATTCCTACTCGCCCCGGGACTGCTATGTAAGACGCAGATGCCATGCCATGAAGCCGGCCGAGTGATGCGAAATCATTGATCGCGTGACAAACTCAAGTTGAACCGTTCTCGAACATGGCGCAAGTTGAACCGCTCATACGCATGACGGCAGACGAGCTCAACTGCCTCATCTATGCTTTTCTCGTTGACAGTGGTTTGCCAACACCTCTCCTCCTCGTTGCATTCTGACCAGAGTTTAGGTTTTACACATACCGCGTACAGTCTCTGCATGGAGGGCCGCCTCGAGAGCAGCCCGAACTTCTCGAAGCACATTCCGCGTGGGGAGCTCATCGATCTCCTCAGCAAGTCGCTCCTATACCGGGAGGTCGAATCGCATTGGAAGGCAGATAATCTGGCTCTCAACTGCAAAGTCGGCTTCTCCTTGCTCGAGCCGCACATTTGTTCGCTCGAGCCGCAGAAGAAGAGTACTCTGACACCCCCAATCCACACACAGCGGCCGCTCGTGCGCGCGGGCACGGATGGAAAACGGAAGGGCAGTCCACTGGGTGATCGTCCTGCCGACAAGCGGGCTCGACGGGACGAAGACGGCGATGGTAAGCATGCTCCTTGCTCTTAAATCTAACTGGAACTGTGCAGGGAGACGCCCTCTCAAACCCAGAGTTAAACAGCAAGGTCCCGGCGACACCGAAACAGATCCACGCGCTATTCTTGTTCTTTCTGGCCACGAAACAGAAGTACTAAAGGCTCTCTGACGTTTTGGTTGTACTAAACGCGTCGCAGCTATTTACTTGCGCGTTCAATCCTGTCAAACCTTCCATCCTCCTCACTGGGTTTGTTTTATTTCAAGTTTCTTTCCTCTCCTCCAACGCCGCACTAGATCCAAAGTTGTCAATATGTGGGAGCTACCACAACCACCTCTTGCAACGTCGCCCGAGTTTGCTCAGGCCCCTCCGGAGGGTCCCCATCAACTCGAACATTTCGGTAATGCCGATCAAGGCGACGTGACTGCGCTGCATTGGAACAACGAGGGCTCATTAGTGGCGATTGGCTCGTACGACACTATCCTTCGTATCTGCACCTCAACCGGAAGTTTGTACTTTTCCCACACGCAACACGAGGTACGGTACATTTCAGTTTCCGCGCCTCGATTGAACATTCAAAAAAGGAACCAATATTCGCGGTCCGATTCTCGAGAAATGGTAAATGGTTGCTCTCTGCGAGCTTGGACGGCACTACGTGTGTTTGGGATGTTGAAAAACGAGAGCTGCACACGCAATATCGCGTGCACAAAAGTCAGCCTTTATCGACTGTTCGTTATTCTCCAAGTTGACAGACCTCTAGATTGCTGCTTGGATGTCGACTGGATATCTGAGGACATCTTCGGTAGTTGTTCTGCCGACAAAACCATCCAAATCATGAAGATCGGGCAGCTCGAGCCGATAAAAACTCTAACGTGCGTTTGTCCAGTGTATTCCGTCAATAATCCGCTTGAATTCTTCTTGCAGTGGCCACCAGAGCGAAGTCAACCAAATCAAATCCAATCCTGCTGGAACCCGGCTCGCTTCCTGTTCGGACGACCAGACTGCTCGAATTTGGCAGATTGACCAGCTGAGTGCCGTTGAATCAGCCCCAGGCTTAGACGGTCCCGCGCCGATCATTCTCTCCGGCCACAACCACTCCGTGAACATCGTGTCTTGGTGCCCAGATATCGGTGTCGGGGCAAATGAGATCGTCGCAACGTAAGTTCAAGTCCATTTCTCTAATCCTCATTCCCACCTCAACGAGAAAAAAAAAAAGAGCGTCCTTCGACGGCACCGCACGTCTCTGGGACACCGTCACCGGAGCCTGCCTGCACATCTTCGCGGACCACAAACGCCCCGTGTATGCCCTGCGCTTCAGCCCCAACGGGCGTTGGCTCGCCACAGGCAGCGGCGACGGGTGGCTGCACGTGTACGACGTCCACACACGCGAGGTGCGCTGGTCGTGGTTCGCTGGATTCGACAAACCGGGCGTCTTTGAGATCGACTGGCAAACAGCGGTGGCGGCGGGAGTGGATCGGATTGCACTGGCTTTGGAGTGTCGTAGGGCGGCGGTTATCGATGTGTTGAAGGTCCCGGCGTTGCAGAGAAAGTGAAGCTTTATAAGGTCGGCGTCGCGCGTTAGGTGCGGCCTCGATACTAGTTGTAATATTATCGTGTACCTGGACGCGTTTTGGACCGTGACCGTAATCACGACGGCAGTGCACGCCGAGGCAATGAAAGCGCAGCTCACACTGCCCCTTTCATCTTGGCTTTTAACCACCACCATCGCCAGTACAACCCCCACCTAAATCATGACCGCAGACCCAGACGCCCATCTCGAAACCTACGGCTTCCCTCCAGGTCTGTACTGACGCTCTCGAAACCCTAAATCTCGGCTAACTCCTTCAAAAGGCTACTTCATTATCCGTTCCGAGGGATGCAATCGTCTGCTGGACGTCACCGCCGATGCGTTCGAGGATGGTACTGAAATCGCGTTGTGGCCCGAGAAGGACAAGTCCCTTGTTGAAAGTGCGCCGAACTCTTCAAGAAAACAAGTATTCATGCTTACGTTCTCACAGCTCGTCGAAGTCCCGAGGCGAACAACCAGGTTCGTTCATATTTCTAGGATTCACTCCCATTAAATCAACGCAGGTCTTCTTCATCGACACGTCCGGTGCTCTCTGCTCGCGTTCTTCCGGGCATGCGATCGATGTCGAAGAGGACCGTCTCGTCCTGCGCCACCGGCGACCCGTCTCGTACCCCTTTCCCAACGCGTACTCGCACCCACTCCCGCGGTTCTCCTACTCGCCGCAAACAGGCGAGATCACAGTCCACTTCACCCACGACCCGACCCACCCGCCGCCGTACTCGCTCTCGACACAATGGACCAACACCTGGGAACGCAAAACCTACATCCTCGCGTCTGTCCCGCTGCGCAAACCGCGCACGATCCTCGACGACGCACACGCCTTCTTGTCCTCCGCGATCTCCACCGTCGCCGTCAACCCGCTCACACTTTTCTCTGGCGCGCCAACGTCTCCGAAAGCGGCGGTGACCCACGAGGCGGTGGTCAGCACGGATATCGATCTCGGGGAAGATGAGGTGCTGGAGGAGGAGCGCGGGGAGGAAGCAGAGGTGGACGACTCGGCCGAGTGGGGTCGCAAATTGCGCGTACTGGGGATCGTCGACAAGGAGCAGGAGGAGCGCGGCATCGTGGAAGCTGCCAGGAAGCGCAGAAAGTGGAAGATCACGTCGTTGCGCGCTATCGACGCGCGTACCGGCGAAGGGTCTGCCAGTGCGTCCGAAAACTTGAACTATTGACAGTAAAATTTTTGTACATGTGCAAGGAATACGGTGTAATTTTAGGTTTTTCTACAGATCCTCCCTCATACCGCCGGCCTTGCGTGAACGCGAACGCGACACAGGTGGTTCGTCAGTCAAGAACATTGACAAAAAGTCGTGAACCAGATCTGCCGCAACAGTGGCCGTCACCTCGGCGGAATCGTACGCTGGTGAAACTTCCACCAGGTCTGCGCCTCTGTATCGCAAAATATTAAAGAGTTTCAACAACATGTACCGCATACGCACACAACGTTGAGCCCGGCCAAACCGCGAAGGATGCGTTTGAGCTCTCTTGCGTGCCATCCTGCAGGTTCGGGTGTTCCGGCTTCATGATTAGATTGGCGGTTAGCGATTTTCTAATGCTAATGGGAGACGAACTGACTTCCAGGCGCAACACTGGGGTCTGAGCAAACGATCATAATGTGAGGCTCGATACCAATCGTCAAGGGAAAGGGTTTTCACCTAGAACATCGATATCCAGACTATTTCCCTCAAGCTCAGCCCCACAAGGCAAAAAAAAACACTCACCTCAAATAAACCGGCCCACTCCCCACCCGTTGCCTAATCCTCTCAACGATCTCCGACACGCCCAGCTCATCAATATCGTCCGCCGAGATCACCTGAAAGCCAACTTGCTCATCGTTCTCGAGATCCTCCGGGCCCGCGAGCCTGGTGCGCACGCCCGCGTGGATCGACGTGTTGGTGATGATGCCTTCTTGGTGGGCGAGGTAGAGGAAGGTGCCGTGGGTGATTTGCGATTGGTTGGTTGTGCCGCCGGGGTAGCCGGGCCAGGTGTCCTGTGATGATGAATGGAATGTTGGGGATGTGAATAATAATGAGCTTTTGAGAATATACGTACTAGGTGGGCGTCGAAGTGGATGACGTTGATGGGTCCGTATTTTCTGTACAACGCTTGTAGGATGGGGAGAACCTGAAGCAAATTAAACTTGGAACCAAAGCATTCCCAGAATTCGAACAATCGTATGATCTCCGCCCAAGCTGTAAAGATAAGATAACCATAATCAGAGCAGAAACGCGCGAACCTAACAATCCTAGGATGTTTCCACCCCAACTCCGACTCCGTCGCCGTTGCCGGGGGACGAGACAACAGCGTCGAATACGCGACCTCCATCTGGTCGACCGCCAGTGCATTGTCGAACGGACTCACCGGGACGTCCCCGCAGTCGATTATCTTCGCACCACTGGCAGACGCGTATGGGTTGAACCCCCACGACATCGAGTACCCGCGGGAGGCGCGCTGGCGTCGGCTGCCGGAACGGATTGCGAATGGGCCGAAGCGCGCTCTGCGGGGTTGAATTCCGATGTAATAGTGGGCGGATTATAATAATTTATAAACTGACCCAGGACGATAGGTGACCCCAGTGTCAAACGGCATCCCCAGAATCGCGATATCGAACTTGACGGCCGAGTCGTCGAGACAGCGGGTGTATGGGAGATGCGCAAAGGACAGAGGGCCAGAGAACGGCTGGTCGATCTGCGGGCCGTATTTCTCGAGCCATGTTTGTTCCGTGTCGAACGCGTCGCTCGTGGACAGTGGGAGTTGCGGGGACGGAGAGATATCTGAGTGCCCGCAGACGGACGTTGCGCGGAGGATAAGGGAGAGCAAGAGTAGTCGCGATCGTCGGATGCTCATGAAGGTCGAAACGCGTTCTGTCACGCTCGGCGTGCAACTCACCACCCGGCAAGAGCAACTCCGAAGTCGAACGAAACCAGTCCCACGCGCGCCGGATCTCATATCAACTATTTAAAAAGTGGCCTGAAGTTTGAACGCAGATCGTCTCAGTCACCGATGAGCGCTATCGCCAACCCACAACTCCATCCACTCGAGGTAAACCCAACGACGGGCGAGCCATTCCTGCGCCTTCCAGGCAAGGGACACGAGAACATCATCCTGACGCCCCCGCGGATGAGCGATGTTGACGCGATGGTGCCTGTTTTCAACGACGAGCGGGTCGCTTATTGGATGACGGGCACACCGTTCCCGTATACGAGAGGTGCGCGCTCGACTAGCCTGCTAGGCGAAACATTACTCACCTTGATCATAGAGAATGCTGAATGGTGGCTCGGGGAGAACGCAGTCCCAATAGCGGAAAGAGTACTCGCAGAACTGGAAGCCGCACGGAACGAAACAGACCTCAAACTCGTCGACGCATGTCCAGTGACGATCCTGCGGGAGGTACAGCCTGACGGGACCGAGCTGCTCGTGGGCGGAATCGACTTTACTCTTGCACAGCGCGCGGTCGAGCTAGACGGGACCGGATGGACACCGGAGGATCTTGGCGCGACTCCGAAACCGCAGCGCAGCGAAGAGAAGCCGGATATCTGGACAGTGGGATACTACGTCGTTCCGAGCCACCACGGGCGCGGGCTCATGTCGGATGCATTCAAAACTGTGCTGGAGCAGTGGGGGATTCCGAGGATGGGTATTCGCAAGTTGCGCGTGAGCGCGTTGACGGGCAACGAGGGAAGTGTCAAGGTGTTCCGCAAGAATGGATTGACGCTATACAAAACTTGGCCGGAGGACACGGTGGATGTACGCGGGACGAGAAAGAGCGGTATCCATGTTTACGAGTGGCCGCAGTAACGCATCGCATCAATGCACGTGTAGCTCCATGGTCCGTGCACGGTCGGATCTTGCATAAATACACGGCGCCATCTTTCCGGTTTCTTTATCTCTTGTGCTCGGGCACGTACCATCGGAAGTGAGGTTAACACCGATCCGTGGTCTTTTGCTGATTGCAAATTACATCCGAACCGTTCGTTTGCTTCGGCTTACGACAATTTTTGGAAAACCCCCCCTTGTCTTCCTTGTGAAGATGCTTCGTGCATCCGAAGGAAGCTTTGTAGTTACTCGTAGACATGGACCCACAATATATTTGTTTGCGCTCTTTACTTTCTTGTGTGAACTTTTCGTCGTAGTGCAATCGGCTCGTGAACTGTACCCCAAACAGAGTAGAATCTTCAATCTACAACTTAACACGCGCACCCTCGAGCTCTGCACACACCCTCAACAACACCTTGCCAAGTTTCTCAAAATCAGCCATCTCATTCCACACCTGCGCGCAGCACCTTGTCCACCATCCCGGATACTTCTCGTGGTCGGAGACGTACCACACAATCGTAAAAACCCCGGCGTCAGGCGCGAGCATACGGTCCCGGATGCGGGCTTGTGTAGCGGCGCGTTCGCCGGCCGGGGTGGGCGGGAGAGGCAGTTGGACGTTTACCTGCCCATTGGGAGAGTGTAAGTCGACAATGAGTAGTCGTCTAAGCAGAACAGACAGACCATGTTCAGAGCCATCCCATCATCCTCGATAAAGCACCCCGTTGTACCTAACATCTCAGCGAGCCGCGCCCCACCACGCTTCGCGAGGTCCCGGCAGTACGCGTTGATCTTCTCTTCCCCGCCGAGCCACGCGCGGAAGTCCAGTGCGGCGGCGACGCTGAGGAAGGGCACAAAATCTATCGTCGCGGTCCCTGTGTGTATTCGTGTTAGTGTTCGGAGCGCAAAAATGGAGGGAGAGAGTACAGTTGAATTGTTCGACAAAGCTTTTATGGCCTTCGCTCTCTGAGCGCGCAGAGGGACGAAGGTACGCGTCAGATGTGGGCAAGGTTGATTTTATGAGATGTTGGTTTCTATTCTGGCATGAGAACTCGTATCGTTGAGCAGAGCACGTAATACCGAAGAGCTCGTATCGTTGAGCAGAGCACGTAATACCGAAGAGGGACATAGAGCACTGCGGATGAACGTTTGGCGTAAAGCCACTTGTGGCAGTTCTGCGCATACAACTCAGCCCAACGTCAGATTTCTATTTCCGGGAAATGCACTCACAGAAACCCAGAAATCCGGATCGACATCGTTCAACCTGAGTCCCGTCTCCTGGCCCACGAGATGCGCCGCATCAACCAGACTCAGCACGTCGTACTCCTTGCAAATCGCGACCATCTCCTTCCAGGGAAGCCACAGCGCGGGAATCGACACCATGCCGTCGATGACCGCGAGGACTTGCTGACCCGGTGAGCGCGGGATTGCTTTGAGGTGCGCGCGGAATTGCTCGAGGATGGCGGAGCGGGTGGTTGGGAAGGTGAGCATGATGTTGGACACGGTCGGATGCGGCGGGGTGTCTTCGAGGTATTGAGCGGTTTTCGACACGGAGCCGTAGGTCGTGCTAACTGTAATGTGTGAGCATTCAAGTGCCGCCTTAAGAAGAGGAATAGAAACAACACACAAGTAACGATGACATCGCCCGCCTTCCAGACCAAATTTCGCAACACGGTCGAGATCCCATGCGACGCATTCGGCACCATGACACATTCGTCTGCTTTCGCGCCGAGGAGGCTTGCAAGGCGCGCACGCACATCGGTGAGCAGCAGCAGATATCTTGCACGGATCCATGTATCGGGGTTGGACTCGGCCAGGGTATCGAGCGCCGTGCAATACGCTGAGACAGGACGCGGGAGAGAGCCGTACGAGCCTCGGGTCTTGAATGAGGGAAGAAATAGGGACGACAAGCCGACGACAGACCGTTGTTCAGATTAGTATAGTTCGGGTCGAATGAGAAGTACTCTAGCATGGCATGCCCGAACGGAGGAGGCGTCTTGCTCTGAAAGCTCTTCCACGAGTTGCCAGTGGACATGTTGGTTGCACGGTCCGAGTCAGATTCTTCGCGTCGTTTATATCGTGGTTGTATGAGTCAGAATGAAGAGACGCGCCGTTAGCCAACGGCAGGCGTATTGATAATCCGAGTCAGCGCTGAATCAAGGTTCAAGTTGAAACGCGTGGGTCACGGTCACACCAGATCTTTCTGATCTTTCTTGACCTCAAGCCACCATCTGGTATTGCTCTTTGTCCGGCATTATGCGCTCAAATTCCTCGTTTTCGCCGCCCTCGGCTGCCTCTCCGTCTCCCTTCGCTTTCCTCGACTCTCTGCCGACAACCGTACGTGCCAAAAAGATTAATTGATGACGAAGAAGAATCCCAGACAGTACAATTATTTCGCGGTCCCCGAATACGCATAACGAGTGGACATACTTGTTCATCTCCGCCTGAACCCGGTCGCGCAGCGCCTAGGTCTCTGTTTGAACACCCGCGAAGTAGGGAGCAGCGTCCAGGATGGCGGCCCGCTGAACAGCTTCATGCCGAGCGGTCTCAATTCGAAGTTGAGCGGTCTCAGCTTCAAGCCTGACGGCCTCGGCTTCAAGCCGAATAGTCTCCTTCACAGCCCTCTGCAAATGGATCAGATCAACAATTATCCAAGTGGTCAGAAAAGTCGACCCACGCTCAAAGTCGTAAGGCGGATATAACCAGCCTCCTTCTCCTGAGCAGCCTGGACATTGCTCGCAAATTGTGTGTCGAACATCGTCTTCAACTGCTCCTTAAAAGCATCCTTCATCAACTTGTCCCACTGGGCGCTGTCGGCTTTCAACTGCTCGTAAACCTCCTCCAGCGGCTGGACCGTGCCCTCATGCAGTAGCCCCAGCTTACCTCCAAGTGCAGTCCTGAGCTGCTCCTTGGCCTCCAGGACAGGCTTGAGCACAAGCTCCGCTTCGGGAGTGACAAAGGCGAGCGACCCCACCTTGCCCGCCTTGTTGTACGCCGGACCGCGCGCGACCTTGAGGATATCCGCAGGCGCGACAAGGGCCTTGGACATCTCGCGGAATGCGCAGGCGTTGAACATGCACATGTACATACATGTCGAGTAATTTTTCGCAGATACCGCCAGCGACGCAGCCAGTGAGGCAGCTTGCAGCACGGTGAATGCACCATTTCTCAGGGTGACTGTCTCGACGGTGGCATAGTGGTTGGTGAGTAATGTGGGTCTGCTTCCGAAAACGGAGATGGTATCGTTGTTGTCGGGATCCTTTCCCAAAAACTCTTCAATCGCGTCGATGGAGGAGCTGTGAATAGGATATGAATATTGGATGGCCAGGCTGAGATGAAAGGGGTTACATTTTCGTGTCCAAGGTCTCCCATTGAGGGTCAGGGCCGTATCGAGGGATGAGAACCCAGTTCGTCTCTAGTGTGGCCTTGGGCATGTCGGCATTGGGGCTATTACCGTTGACGACCTTGAGTAGAATCGCTTCGTGCAGACGCTGGCGGTGCCGCAGATGCTCGACGGCAATGACCCAACAATTGTCGAGTTTCTTGCGGCGGTCGGCGTTGGCATGCACTGCGTCGTCCGCAGTGGCCCCAGTGAGCTCGTTTGCCCATCCTTCTGGAGAGTCGGAGAAGGTCCGACCACCGAAGATGCCAGGAACAGGATAGCGGGAGTTGGACATCAGATGAGGACCATACAAGGCCGGATCCCTGGAGGAGGCCAAGAGAACGAAGGGCAACGTGAGCCAATTCAAGAGCGAATTGAAGAATTCGAACATGGGTGCCACTCGAGAACTTTGGTCAGTGAGGAAACTGAGGATCCTTTATATGTAGACGCGCGTCGTGCCACGGCGCTCTACAGCATTGGCCGCAAGGCCGCCACGTTGCAAACGGACAAGAGGCGGCTCTGCGTAAACAAGATGAACGAAAATAAGCTATTCAAACCTTCACAGCATATAACTGACCGGAGTTTCGCTGTCCAAAGGACAGACTTGATTGCAGGCGCGTTTGCCCCGTGTATCAAAGTTAGAGTCTAGTACGTACATAAGTAGACTCTTTGCCCCGGTGGTAATCTCGGCCTGTAGACGTAGTTGTGGATGCCAGCGCGCAAGCTCCGCCAGGCTGCCAGTGCGGAAATATCTTGTGTCTTGATTGCCTTGGCAGCTAGACCCTACAGTGGAGACAGAACTAGGGAGCGGAGCGTCGGAAGCCACCGAGGATATGGTCGGCGCAGAACCGGACGGCGGTGCTGACGGCAGAGTTAGAGTATGTTGTACATGTGTTGACTGCCCGCAAAAAGGAGATAAACAGCGACGGAGCAGCCAGACGAGCCGTGGTTGAGGTAAACGTAGCCTCAGGCTGGCTCGAAGGAAAACCATGTCTGTAGAGGAAACATGGTGGTTGAGAACAAAGATGAAATTGCAACAAATCACTCCAGGTCGCAATATTGCAGAGTCCCATGGGCCGAAGCGCGACTCGGGCTGGGCATCGCGTTGCGTGGTGACATGCACGAACGAGTATCTCGAGCGTCGATGGACACGACTTTGATAGGGTATGGGAACGACGGCGGGAGGAAGAGTTCGGTGGGACGGGGTCGGCCATGGATGCATCCGACCAGTTTGGAGAAGCTAGATGATATGCGGTCACGACCAGGCCAGGATGTCTACCGACGGTTGGTAGAAGACAACATCAAGTGGCAAAAGTTGATGGATAGTGGCTGGATAGGTTGAGGCAGATGTACGACAGCCAATTCGCCAACAACGCAAACGTTACTGAAGGCTTATAGGAACATGACATCTCGAGTGGTTGGTTCAACTATTCAGAGTACCTTGATATTTGCTCATTTCCATTTGCAGGCAACTGAGGCGGCGGCGCGCCAGCGAGCGGAGACGGCTCTGGCACAGACGGAGACGGCTCTTGCACAAAAGGAGACGGCGCTTGCACAAGAGGCCGCTAATCGTCGGCGTGCGGAGACAGCTCTTGAACAGGAGGCCACAGCTCGCCAGCAAGCAGAAGCTGAGATCGCTCGGCTTCGAGAAGCGCTTTAGGCCGCGTCGATTCGCCATTAATCTCCCTACCTTCGCTACTGCGGCTTCGATGCATTTGAAATGCTTGTACTAGTAGTTCCTCCGAGTCCGAGTTCGTCGCATTGCAATCGATATTCTTCCCAAAAAAATAATTCTCGAGTGACTCGGAGACTGAGCAGTCAAGCAAGGAGGTTCGCTTGGGCACGATCCCGCGCCGAAAGCGCCAATACTGGCAAATAGCTATAGGTACAACTTTGAAGGCGTCGATCGCAACGTCACGCACCGCGAGTTGATCTTCCACATCGATGGTGGACCTTCCCATCGACATACGAGTCGCAATTCTAAGCTATCTACCACTGTCTTCTTTAGCCTCCCTGGCATCCGTGTCGCGAGAATGGAACACATTCTTCCACCAGTACGAATCAGTCGTCTTTCGCAACGCCGCCATCCTCCACCAGTTCGTGCCCTCCAGCTCAATCGTGTATTCTGAGCTCGCCGCGGTATTATCGCGAAGTTCTCTTGCTGGTGTAAACGACTGGAAAACATTTTGTGAGTTGCTTGATCCTTCATGACTCAATGACTGAACGCGACTAGGCATTTCTCAACTTCGTATAGAGCGTTCCTGGAAGGGACAGGACGCATCTCGTGTTACATTCCACCGATGCGCCTGGAGACACGTCCACCGCATCAAGGTAGACGAGCAAAGAGGGTTCGCCATCGTTAGCACGCATAATGGAGGAATCAACGTTGTTGACCTGGATGAGGATGCGCTTTTATGGTCCTTGCCTCCCGTAAGTCTCCTCTATGTCGGCGAACAACTCAGTCTGACCAGGGAAAGGCGTACGTCCGGCGCTACGCACATTGCGAATACGACTCGGGCTTCCTCATTTTCGACCGAGACGGGAGTGGGTCAAATGATGTTTGGAGGGTAGCGGAACAGGTCGACGACGCCCATCCTCCTCCAGAATTTCCGTCCCCGCCAGATGAGTTCCAGAACGCTGCTTCTCAACTCGCAGCAGAATTGCACTCTGCATCTGGATCGACTCGCGGCCACTTTCGTCCCTGGGCTCTGCTCCACTCTCCCTCCCGCACTCGCGCCTTTCGCTTCGTGTATCCGACGTTCATTGCCGCTGCGGAATGCTTTCTCGCCTTCTTATGGGATGTCCGGTCCGGCGAACTCATCCAAACGATTGAGGATACGGAGAATTCGCCCGACGGCGGCGGCACTGATATCCTCCGCGACGTCCGCTACGTGGAGGTGACGGAGGGGCACGCCCTCATTTGCAGCTCAAGGGGTATCAGAGTGTTTTCTCGTGCGACTAGCCGCCCATTGCTCGACATTCTCTCCAACAAAATCAACTACGCCTGCAACAAATATGTATTTGCTGCTCAACAGAATCTCGGACGTTCAGATTCGGTGCTGCAGCCGCAATCTGTTCACCATTCCATAACTGCTCATTCAACGTCCGAAGAGCCGCGGCTCTTTGATTTCTTTATCGCAGGTGCGTTAAGTATTTCCTCGCCGTATTATGGCGGTGGTCTGAATCTATCCAGTTCACGTCTCTGCATGCGGATTCCATCTCGTTGGTCTACTACTGAGCTCCCGACTAATCGTTGTCCCGTATTTCCAGCGCCTCTTCACCGAAGGAGCGGAGCTCGGGGACATCGCCCTTGATATCCAACTCGGCTCACCCATCAGTATGGGCAGGTACCTCGCATTCGCACACGGCCGCATCGGTGTTGCTACAGTGCGTCTTACTTCAGCTCAGGAATCGGGATGGATGATACTAAGCTGCAAACAGGGCACAGGCATATTTATCGTCGACGTCGATTTCGAGTCTGATACAGGCCCTCGTCTTCGCGGCATCCAACGCATACCGTGGTTCAACGAGTCACTCGCTCTAGCCGGAGTCAGTTGTCTCCAAATGTCTCCAACCGCGCTCTTCTTGAATTGGGACCGATTGCATTTGCTCAACATCACAAAGAGGACTCGGGACCTCAAGCGGCATCACGAGAAGGAAACGCTCGTTCCAGACGAGGTTTCCGAGGCGGAATTTATGGCCAGTATTTCTGATACACGAAGAAATCTCAGTAAGTTGGTCGGCAATGTTTGCAAAACGGCCCCTTCTAACCGAAGATATCAGCATTGGACGATGGAAACTTGGTCGTGGAGCTGTTTGAGCCTGGTGCGTAACAGACGGCACCAGATCTAGAAGAAGAATACTCATATGCATCATAGCTGGAACATCGTCGTCGTCGGCATTGTTTAGCATTGATTTTACTCCGATGTTGACTGGATCGACCTGAATATTCACTGGATGTTCGCAACAGAATATCCAATGGTGCAGAAGCGGGCACACGTCGAGCTACTTATCCGATGGCATGCAACCAGGACGTGACGCAGCATCCAACCGAGACGCCTTGCCATCCTCATCCAACGTCTCGCTTGTTCCAGGATCTCTGCCAATTGTCTCTTGAGAGACGTCCTGACAGTACGCGTTTATTGTTTCTTCCCCGCGGAAGATGAGCTCCACCTGTAAACGCTCAGAACCCCACAACGACGATGCGTCGGAGATGAGTACGGAAATGGTTAAACAGAGCGTCGGAAGTAAGCATGGTCGGCGCGGAACCGGCGGGACGGTGCTGACGACGGAGTTAGACTATGTTGTGTTTTGACTGCGAATTATTAGACTGAGTTCCGCAGAAATGAGAAACAGCGACGGAGCAGCCAAACGAGCTGTGGTTGAGGTAAACGTAGCCTGGCTCGAGGGAAAACTGCGCCTGTACATGTAGAGCAACAAATCACGCATTCAACACCCAATCCAGAACATGAACCGGCTTCATAACTCCCCTCGCATTCACCATCGCGTCGGCACTCTTCTCCCGAAGACGAAACCCATTCTTCTCAAAGACCTTCACACTCCCGATATTTCCCTCGAGCGCATTCACCACCATCTTCCGCACCCCCATTCTCGGGACAGCCCACATCGTCAACACGGTCTTGAATGCATCGGACATGATTCCTCTCCCGTGGTGACTCGGCGCGAGGTAGTTGCCTACCGTCCAGATATCCGGGTTTTGTGGATCTCTCAGAGGTTTGTCTCCGACCTCTGCGGGTGTGCGTCCACTCCCTTTGAGCTCGAACGGATGGCGGGAGAGCATAAAGTCGATTGCTCCGATGAACACGTCTGTTCCGTCGTCTTGAATTTCACGTAGATAATTCACCGGACACCCGTCGACGATCTTGAGCTCTGTCGCGTCTTTCGCGGCCTCCAGCTCCGCGAGCAGTTTTTCCGAGGCCGGAATGACGCGGTCTAGCCACCAGTTCGCATCTTCTGCTCAAAACGTTCAAGCAGGTCGTGCTTTCCGAACGACCTACCAACCTAGTGTGTATGGATACGGCGGACTGATTAGCCATGGATAGACGCGCTCGTCGTTTTGGAATTGCATCATCGCCGGTCCGTCTGTCCTTCGGGCTGGAGTGACGATGATGTTTCTGTGTTCCAGTAGACGCAGAAAGGGTTCCCCGGTCGACGGGTTCACTTCGAGGGGATGCAGTTGCGAGGACATGGCGGTCAAGTCGCAACCGAGTTTCCCGGACATCAGAGCAATTGCCTAAATACATACATCGAGCCATGCGTAGTGTACGTCTACAATAGCTGGCGAAACGATATGTACAAGACAATTGTCTGTCCACGACCTGTATATCGTCGGCGAGGGATCGCAAGTCTGGATGGTCGAGTAAGCCGATCGCGGGGCAAGATGCCGTCGTTCGTAGGTTCTCAATCCAGATCGTAGCTTTCTGGTCGCGTCCTCCAATGGTTCCGATTATATTCGTCTCCAGTCTCCGCACAAAGTCACTGGGGCGATAGTGAGCAAGGTAAAGGGACACAGAAAAAGATAGGACGAACAATTTGAGTCCACCAACAAGGCCGTCGAGGAGCCAGCCCGGACGCCAGATTCTAAATTCAAAACCCTCGTCTTCCGTCTGAGCCGCCAAAACAAAACAAAACCCTCAACGTTCGTTCGAGCCGCCATTTCAATTCTTTCGTTCTATGCCGGGACCGTTCGATTTGCCGTTGCCGTTTTGAAAACCAGAACCTTGGGTGCGCGCGCGAGCCTGGCCATCATCTGCTGGCCAGCCGCAACCCTCTGCACGCGTCGTTGCTGCGTTTCCAACCACACCCGCGTCTTGCGCATTGCTAGGGCGTATGCCAGCTCAGCCCGTAGAGATTTCACGGGCGGAGGAGGTGGGAGTTGGATTCCCCGAGATTTGGCGGTTTGAATGAGTGTATTCGTCTTGGCTGCTAGATCTTGAGCCAGACGAGCGATTACATCCGCGCGCCGTCCTTGCGGTAGTAGAAGCGGAGGCGTAGGTGGCGGAGGAGGAAGAGGGTTTTGCAGAGTTTGTCTATGGCCGAGAAGCCAAAGCGTGCCGGCGATGAAGCTAAAGCCGGGGATGACGATGAGGCCAGTTGCTAGCGTGCGCGAACGAAGACGATGTTTGGACGGGGTCGCTGAAAAAGACGCTGTCGGGCCGAAGGGGATGATTGGGATGTCAATGAGATCTATGGTGGCCTTGGTGGGGTGTTGCGGGATGATGGGCGCAGCATACATGGTAGATGATTGCGTTGGAGATATAGGGACTGCTTGGGTACTCTTGGTCGTTGCCTGCTTGCGCTTTGCGAGGATCAATACGTTGAGGCCAAGAAGCGCCAAGAGCCACTTGAACGCGTTGTGTTCGGGGATGGTGTACGGCCAGTCGTCTTCCTGGACAGGTCCCGCAGGCGGCGGGGGATCTTCGGGATCCGGTGCTTGAGCGATGCGGTACCGCTCGTTCGTTGGTTGTTCTTGTTGAATACTATTTGTCTCGTTGTTGTCTGGGTCGTCGCCGTCACCGCCGCCGTTTCCGTCGTTCTGATCGCCATTCGAACTAAGGATCATGTCGGACTGAGGGAGAGGAGGAGGTGGTGGAGGAGGAGGAGGTGGTGGTTGCCTTCGACAGAGTCGCTTGCTTCCAGGAGAGCGGCGCCAGCTGTAAGCAGCTACAGGCACAACTCGTCAGAAAGGGGTTGGATGAGACGACAACGGCACGAACCTGTCCCTCCAGCGGCTAGGACGATGAGGACGACGAACCAGACGTAGAGAGCGCTGTTGGCCTGGGGCACGAAGTCGACAGTTGGGGAGGGAGGGCCACTGGTGCACGGAGAGGGGGTATCGTCCATCGAGGCAGCGGGGAAGAGGAAGACGAGGGAGGGCTGGACGAAGAAGCGGAAGAGAGCACCGACGCAAGCGAAGGGCTGCATCTGCGAAACGAGTTGTTTCAGCATGATGACGGTAAGACTCAAGAAGAGAATGTAACGCTGTCACAGGTGCCTGGGCGATTTTGACCTGACCCGCCGCCGCCGATCGCAGCCGTCTCGAAATGGTCATTCAGCTTCTATATGGAGTAGGCGTAAAAAAATATGCCCAAGCCTAGCCCGCGCGTAGACTCGGAAGGTGAGACCAACGAGTCGAGTTTCGTTCTTCGAGTCGCTGCGAACGGCACCGAAATTACAATTGAGTCGACAGAGTTGTAGAGCAGGATCGTGGTTAGCAGTTCTTTTTTGTCGTCGTACCCATGCCGCCAGCAATAGACATTATTCGCGTTAAGAGCCCAAAGTGTCAACGGAGTAATCTACAAGCTGCTAGAGCTAGCAGCAACAAAAACTCAGTTTCCGCCGACGATAACGTATAAAAACGAAGGCTCACGACAGACAACTACTTCTCCATCTTTTTCTTCTTCTTCTTCGGCGACTTTGCGCCACTACTTGTCTCCTTGTCCTTTTTCTGTTTCTTGTTCTTCTTTTTCGATGACTCGGATCCCTCCGCACCCACGTCCTCTGTTCCTGTTCTCGGTGGTGTCGCCGTAGGTTCATGATCATTGACATCGTCGCCGTATCCTGCGAAGGTGCCGTTAAAAACAGCGAGCGATAACATGAGATGAATGAAACGCACCACTGGCAGCAAATGGGTCGACAACAGGTCGTCGGCGCTTGCTCCCCGCAACCCCAACCGGCTCCGGTACGGAATGTTCCACCGCCTTTCCCTTCCCCTTGTCCTTGCCCATGTCTTTCACGACTTCAGCCAGCACCCCCGGGCCGTCGCCATCCATAATCTCCAATCCTTCCTCCTCGCTCTCATCATCATCCCCCCTCTCCCGCAGCTCCCGCTCATACTCTGCCCGTTCGCGCATCTTATCCGTGACTCGTACGGGCACGAACGTCGACGGCTGCGGCGTTTGCGGTTCCACTTCTTTACCTTTACTCGTAGCCCCGGTCGGCTGCGTAATAGCATGCTTGATAAACCGCGTCGCAGCGCCCTTGTCGAGCTGTACATCGCGCGTCTCCGAGTCTGGGTTCTCGGCGGAGGAGATCTTGTCAAAATATTTCTTGACGCGGTTCTAGGTGGCCAGGTTAGCGCGCGACTCCAACCGCAAATAAAGAAAAGGTACAGACAAGCTCAGCTACCACGGGGTGCGTCTTCGGGTCGATACCCTGTGCTTTTAAGTATACTACACAGACACACATATTAGCACCGGGCGCTGGAGGAAGGGAGAAGGCGAATACACACTGAAAACGAGATCATACACAAGATACGGGATGAGGGTCTGTAACTTTGCTTGCTCCAGGGATGTCAAACCGACAATCGTCTCCGCTAGTGTTTGCTCTAGAAGAGGTACGATTGCGTCTTCCAGCGTCGACAGCGACGCATTGAGAACACTGAGTTTCGCTTTGAGCTTTGTCGTCTCGGTGGTCATGAATAAAAGTGAAGAGCTGACTAAGCGCTACTGGTAGTTATTTCTTGAATACAGTTTACACCTTCGCCTTGGCTCCCGTCGCCTGCTGAACAGCCTCTAGAACCGCAGAATGCACCTCCTTTCCCGCTGCAACAACCCCAAAGTTCTCCCCGAGTGTTCTACCCAATCCGAAATCAAGCGGCTGCCCGCGCGAGTCGGTAACGATTCCGCCTGCTTCCTCGACGAGGAGCGCGCCGGGAGCGTGATCCTGCCAAAGGGCGGTTTCAGATAATGAATGATTCAAAGAGGTTATTACAGACCCAAATCTTCTCGCGATAACCCACTCCGGTGGGCATACGCAGATAGAGTCCACCGTCTCCGCGCGCGAGACACCCATACTTTGCCTGGCTGTCCATCCTTAGAGGCGGTTTCGTGATACCGAGGATAGAGGAGATGGTGTCGGTAGTGGAATGGGAGGAATGTGCCGACTCGACAGACTCAAGGAAGTTGAGTGTGGAAGGCGAGAAGGCGGGCATCTTCAGCGGGGTTTCGGAGGATCCGCTGAGAGGGATCTAGTGCCGGTGAGGGCACGACTGGGAGCCAGCGAGGATCAAACCTGGTAGCACCCTTGTCCTCTGACCGCGACAAAGATGCAGCCACGGGCACCGTCGGGTGTGGATGCGTCGACAGGAAGATTGGGGCATCCAATGATACCGAGCTGTACCTGGGCATTGACGAGCAACGAGACACAGACGGCGTATTGCTCGCCACGAAGGAAACCCTTGGTTCCGTCGATAGGATCAATCGTCCACATTCCTTGGACGCGATTTAAGAAAGTGAATACGAGTAAAAGGAAACAACCTACTGCCTGACCTTCCTCCGTCGTAGTTGCCCTTGTCAATAGCATCGAGCAGCTCGTCCGTAGTCTTTGCTTGTCCGGGCCCGATTCCCCACGCAGCGTCGTCGTCGTCTCGAAGCGGCGCAACAATTGCTTCATTCGCCAGCTCCACGATACGCTCGCGTAGCACTCTGCCTTCTTCGACGCGCAGATCTTTCGCGTCCTCCTCACCGACAATCGGGTCATCCGGGAACACGCGCGCCAGCATCGTGCTAATCAGGGCCTGTGCAGCATAGTCTCCAACGGTTACAGGGGACTTGTCGCCCTTTGTGAGTGTTTCGTTCTTGACCAGCTTGTTGAAGACCGAGTCGGTGAGTGCACACGCCCTTCGGACCGCTGCGAGGCCGAGCTGGCGTTCCTGCGCAAAGGGACGAGCCATCCAAGCGAATCGATATAGCATGCACGTGACCCTTCATGAGGAGGTCACACTCTTAAGTAACGTGTCACACACAAATTTTAATGTTTGCACTTGGATGTAGACGTCGACTTGTAACCCCCCTTCGACGATGTGCTTCCTCTGCGGCACCCTCTCGTCCTATTCCCTCTGCCTCCCTTCGTCGCAAAAGCAATGAAGACGACCCAGACGACGCCGAGGGCGCGACCGCGACTGCCAGCGCCGACGGCGACGGCACAACCACCTTTCCCATGTTCCTCAGGAACAATGAAAAGTACAAGCTTGCCACGCCGCATAACTGGATGACCCAGAAGGACGACGAGCCTCCCGAATCTGTATGTGTGCTTGTGCTCGCCGTCGCTGTACCTCTCATCTTTTCGCAGCCCTTCTTCACAAACCCGTCCTTCAAGCCGCCCGCACCCATATCAGACCAGCTCCGGAACCGGATGTACAAGCAGTACATGCTAGACCCCGAGAAGAACAATATTCGCGCCCTCTCCCAGCAGAATCATCTCAGCCTCAAGCGCGTCGAAGCCATACTACGACTCAAGGGCCTTGAGGCAGCTCATGTAAAGGTTCGTACTCACTCTCCTCTCTCTTTTTTTCCCCCGGCATATGATGAGACTATAAAAATCGATTAGTCTTTAAGACACCTACATGGTTACTACTACCTTTGCTTTACCATCTGAACCCTCGTCTTTCTCCTTCCCTCGTTGTCAACGTTTTCGCTAACATATTCTCAGGTATTTAGTGTCATGTTTTTCTCACTCGGCACTCAATTTGACTCTTCTAGGATGTGAGTGTTCTGTTATTCGAATCCCCTCCCCAGTCCGGGGTTTGGTATGATGATAAACACATATCATTCGCGAATTGAAAGACCCTCCCGTGCGCCCTTACATCGCCGGGGTCTGGTTATAACGATTTCAACCCCATCTGAGCTTTTTTCCTATTCTACTGCATCTTCATATACTCGTGCTAAAGACGCTTTGCTTTGGTCGTAGGGAAAACAACTACAGACCGGCTTCCTCTGGGGCATGGAGATGCTTCTCGGCGTCAGGGAGACCACTGACGAGGAATTAATCCGCGGCAGGGAACCCTCTTTGGACCCCGTCGACGTCCACGACGCGGACATGCTGGAGCAGGTAGAGAACCGTGACGCCGCGCGACAACGCTTCCAGCGGCAAGTACTGGGAATCAGTGGTCGATGACGGCAAGGCAAGTAGACCATGTCGCATTCAAATAGCACTTACTAACTCACCCACAGGAACCCCTCCTCCCCGCCTCTCTCGAGCATTCGCGCCAGCTCGCGATCCGCTCCGCCGAGCGCGCGCTCAAGGACAAGTCCAACCCGCGGCTGATGCCGCGCTTCAAAGACACGGCGACCATCAAGTCGCCGCGGCAGAAGGTGCAGGTCGTCGAGATGGAGGGACGCCTGCCGGTGCACTTTGTCGACATCGGAGGACGGTTCATCGAGGTGAAGGAGCGGGAGAGGCGGATGGTGAGGTCCGAAAGACGGAGGGCGTTCAGTGCGCGCAGGTCCGAGGACAAGATCCTTTCTGGGCGGATGAGGGGGAGAAATCGGCAGGAGATGTTGAGGCGGAGAGCGGTCAAGAGGGCACAGGCGCAGGGACGGTGGTCGACATTATCATCGGCCCAAAAGTAATACACTGCGTTAACATTAATCATGTTCCTGCAACCAAACAGCGACTCGCGACTGGAACTCTAGATCTTGTACATAGGGCTGCATGGCGATTACAGCGTCCACATTAATCTTCCGCATCGCCATGTCAATTGGCGTCGACGAAGGAACGTGCCTGTCCACCACTTCCACCGTCGAACCAGCTCCGAACTGAAGCAACATCTCCACTAAATTCCAAACATGTTTCGGCTGGCCTGCGACACACGCATGGTGCAACGGCGTCCGACCCTGGCTGTCCAAAGCAGTCACGTCCGCCCCGCGCTCAAGCAGCAGGCGGGTGATTCGCGTCACTTCTGCATCGAGAGGATGAACGCTAGTTTGCCGCTTGAGCGCCAGGTGAAGCGGGGTGCGCCCAGCACCGTCTTTGTCGTCGATATCCGCCCCGCCATCAAGCAGCGTCTTGACGATTTCGCCCGAGGCCAAGATGTACGCGGCGATGTGCAGTGTCGAAACGTTTGTGTTCGCCGTGGATGTTTGGGTCGGCCCCGAGTTTGAGGAGGAGTTGTATGCAAGACAGTTGGCCGGAGCGGGTGGCTTGCATCAGGGGAGCATCGTGGTGCTCCTCGTGGTAGTTGAGATCTGCGCCCTCGAGCGCCGCGAGGAACTCGATAACCTCCAAAGGCGCCTTCGAGCTGCCGGCGGCTGCGCATAGCGCACGCCCGATATACATCTCTCGTGTCTCGAAGCCGTTGGCCGGCGGGAGCGTAGCATCATAATTCTCGAGTGTGAGTTGAAAACGGCGGACGCGGACCCAGATGCGGTTTGGAATGGGCGCAAGAGGCAACGGGAGGGCGGCCAGAACGCGCACGACGTCTAAATGGTTGCCGCCCGCAGCCAAGTCAAGGGCCGATGTGTTGGACAACGAGCCGAGCCGTCGATGAGCCCAGACCAGCATTTCCTCGCGCTGTCCATGGCCATATACGTCGAGTAATTTCTGGACCATGCTGAGATGACCCAGCGCAGCTGCGACGTGGAGGAGCCCGTAGATGTTTGCCTTGCAGACAACTTCGAAATCTAGAGAGACTCCTACTGCCACAAGTTTTTCAACGGCGTCTTCTAGCTGATGCTCAACGGCGAACAGCATAGCCAGCCTGCCGATCTTCTTGTTTTTCGCGCAGACCCCGTATAATGTTGGGTTGAGAATGTTGTGGAACGACCTGCAGGTCCGACCAAGTGCGTTTATCGAGGCCAAGCAGGGAACACGCTCGGGAGGGTGGTGTTTGCGTCTGTTCTCTGGTAAACGACCATGGATGTCAACGATAGACCGGTGTTCGGCAAAGGACGCGATGAGGAGGATCAGTTCTGGAGGCAGGTTCATGGTTGGTGCGAAAGCAAGACGTGTCAGATCTGGGCGATCCGCACACGAGTGATGGCTGGGGGTTGTGGCAAAGCGTGAGGTGCAGCGGCGGTGACTAGTGACTCATAACGGTGATAACGAGCAAAAAACATGACGAGAGTGGGATTCGAACCCACGCCCCGAAAGACCAGATTATCGAATATTCGACAAGGGATGCCACAAATTGCAGCTGGCCTTAGTCTGGCGCCTTAGACCGCTCGGCCATCTCGCCGATATCTCTGGATCTCTTCTGGCTTCCGAGAGCTTCCCAACAGTACCAGAATGAAGGCAAACGGATCACTGGTTGGAGAGAAAAGTCGAGGTGAAGGTGATCCATTTTGTTTGATGCCATCAAACCCGACTCTGACTCTCGACTCTCACAACAGACTTTCATGTCTGATAAATACATCCAAAATGCATCGGAAATATGCAGCCTGGGGGGATGGTCTGAGGCGACAGCCAGCAAGCCGTTGTTGAGATAGATGTAAGGCGCCAGACCGCTCGGCCATCTCGCCTTAAATGCATCCAAAATGCATCGGAAACATGCCGGGGAGAGCCAGAGCTGACGGCCAGCAAAAAAACGGGAGCAAATGATGCAGCCAATAGACAGTATTTGATGGAAAGCCAGACATTCAGAGTCAGAGTTGAGAGAAGTCCACATACATGCACTTGTTTATTCTCTCCCCCGGGCCCTCCCAAAAAAAAACATACACATGGTCGAGGCATCGGCGCGGCCAAATTGTTCGCCGGCATCAGACCGCACATGTTCTGTGGCCGGAGGCTCACCATGATACAGACTGCTTCTCCGATCTATATTCTAGATCGTGTGCGTGTAAGGCAATGTTTAAGGGAAGCTGTCCAAAGGAGAGGCTGGAGAGCAGGGATAGCTCAAAACAGATGATTTAAAACAAATCAGCATGCAAAGATAACAATATTGGGTTTTCTGCTCTAAGACATTTGTAATACATGAGCGTCGTAGGGTATATCGTGTGGCAAAAGGAAAGTATCTGAGGATACTTAATCAGAAGCAATGACATGCGTGGGCTGCAATACCACCGTGAGCGTATGGTCCAGGATTATCATGGCCTTGGATAATTCAGTACCAGAGAACTAAAGACGATCAAATGATCCTGCCAGTGGAATACGTCCACTTGAGAGAAGTCTATTCAAGGTCGTCTTCAAACATTATCTTGAGATTCTCGATGCTCTCCGGGTCACCCTTCCCTTCTTTGTCCTTGGGTCCCTTAAAGGCTTCCTTCACAATCGCCGTCTTGCGTTTCTGGATCTGCAATATGCGACCTTCAATCGTGTTGGCGACCTAGTCATCGTCAGAAGTGTCAACTCGGTCGTCGATGTAAAGCGTACGATGAAATGTTTCACATAGACGGTCCTCTCCTGCCCAATACGGTGGACGCGGTCGATTGCTTGGACGAAATGAGTACGGAAGATCATGAGCTGATGTTGTTCCCTACCCTGACTCTCGGTGGCCGCATTCCACCAACAGTCCATCTAACAACGCATCAGCCGCCGAGATATTTACGCCGGGAGACAGCTCACCATGAAAACATGATTCGCCGCCGTCAACTTAACCAACGCTGTTAGTCAGTCTCGCAGTGAGCAGCAACTCACGTTCAATCCAACACCACCCGCTTTCAAACTCACGACCAGAATTTTCGCTCTCCTCGCAGGCGCCTTGAACTGCTCGATGGCCGCACCGCGTGCCTTGACGTCCATCGAGCCATCGAACCGATAATGCTCAAAGTGATCCCTTTTCAACACAATTTGGATGAGGTCCAGGAAGGAGGTGAACTGGGAAAACACGACTGCGCGGAAACATGGGTCTTGCTCGCGGAGTTTTCCTGCTCGGTGTTAGATGCGAAGATTGTTTTTTATAATCCAGCAAGACATACGAAGGTTTTGTATCAAAGCGTCAAGCTTGGTCGACGAACGAAAATCGTTTTTCTCAAAACCACGCCCGGCTCCGGATCCTGCGAGGTCTGCGGTGGCCGGAACACTTCCAGGAAATCCTTTTCCTGGAGCCAAGTCAGCAACAACTACTCAGATATTATCATACTCACGCGAATAGGACCTCTCGAGCAGGTCGGACAATTCGCTTCTTTGCCCTGTTCCTCCGCTGTCGCACATAGCGTCATCAGGCAGTCTTTGCAGCTAGGCACTTTGGTCACGTCCTCGTGATATTTGAATGAAACACTCACCAACGATGCATGCAGTCCGGGATGACCATCGGCGACTCCATCACGTCCATACACACCGGACACTCCGCATCCGCTTCCTCGATGTCCAGATTCTGTAGCGCATTTTGCGCAAACACGTTGGCCCCCGCATCGTCGTCGTTCGCAAAACGCTTGATGAGCTCATTGACATCGACGGCGCCTGGGCCTTGCGTTTGGGTCAGTTGTTGGTCGCCAGTAGAGAGAACGAGGTTCGGGTGTAGGACGGCGCGCCGCAGGCTGCATTAATCGTTACAAAGGATTTGCGATGAAGAACTTTTTTCGCACCGCATGAGCATAGCGAGTATATGCGTATAATTCTTCCCAACTAAACCCTTCGCATCCAACCGAAGGAAGTCCCGTTTAGCAGAGTTGAACAAACTGTTGTATATCTTCCTCTCCAAACTGGAAAATTCAAGCTTCTCGACGGTAATCTGGCCACATCGTCGATCTCAGTAATAGTGCGAGACGGGCAACACACCTCCTTCGGCGGTAGTTCCACGATACGTTTCCCATTAGTGTCAAGCATGGTCTTCTCTCGGCGCAATAAAATCGATTCCAAGATAATCTGAACAATCTCGATGGCTTTCGTGTCGCGAGCGAGGAAAGGCAATGTGATGAATCTGCAGTGCTGCGTCAGTTGGTCGATCCGCCCTGAAGCACGGAAAGTCATACGAGCGGAAGAATGAGAAGTCGGCCCATGGCTTGAAATCGAGGAACTTGCTGCAAGTTGTTGAGCTTGAGATGGGTAGCAGAGGATTGACACGAACAGCAACGAGTACAAATCTTCGAGTTTATTGACGATAGGTGTTCCTGGACGGCAGTCAGCTCAAGATCTGGGCAGCAAGCGACGACCTTACCGGTGACTGCCCATCGCCGGCGAGCATTTAGCGCATACACGGCTTTCGCCGTTTTACTGGTCCTGGATTTGCACGCATGCGCTTCGTCGAGAACCACACGAAGCCATTCGACTGCAATGGATAATAAGCGACTTGCGCTTTTCGTATTGCCAACGTCGTACCTTCGAATACCGGGGACTTGGACTTTTCCGTTTTTGCATGCTCCGAAGCGAGTACGCCATAGGATGTGATCACGACCTTTATGGTCCTTTGAGCGTCGTCGTCATCGTCGTCTTCCAGCATAGCCTGCAGATCGAGGCGGTTTTGGCCATGCCAAAGGAACGTCTCGAGCGTTTTAGGCTTGCTGCAGCGTTGCAGTTCGGACTCCCACTGCGCGAGCAACGATGTCGGGGCCACTATGAGTGTCGCTGAAGGCGCATTGGAAGACTTTCTCCGGGGCGTCTTCTTGAACGCGTTGCTCAGTTTGAGTTGGCGGTGCTTGGGGCCAACGGTAACCTTATCCTCTACCGGACGGTCAGTGTCTGGCGCGCAGTTGGTGTGTATGAGGGCGGCCAATTCGATTGTCTTGCCCATTCCCATTTCTGCGAGACGGATTTAACGGTTGCCTTGTGAGGAGATTGGGTTTACCGTCACTGAAGGGTGTTTCAACGACAGTAGGACCCGAAGAGCAAGATACGCACGCTAATATCCCCCCTCGACCCTGGCGCTCGGCCTTTGGGAAATCCAAACTGAGTTCTCCAGAGTATGGGTTGAAGTAAAACGGGGTCTGGTCCGCGGTTAAATCAATAACACCGTCATTAGGCGGGAGCGGGAAAAGATATCTAGGGCATGATGAGTCACTGCGAGAGCGCAAAGAATGAAACTGACTGGCTCCACAAGGGGTGCATGGATGCCGCCTCTCGTGCGTCCATTTTACCCAACTCTATCGAAGACAGCCACCTGTGAAAGGTCAGTTTGAATGTAATCGACAAAGGAGGTCTCACAGCAACGCCTGCTTCTGATAGCCTCGAAGCGTTAGTGTGAATGTATCTGGCGGATCCATTTCGCCCATGGTGCGGTCACTCTTCTGGGCCTTTTGATAAATCATCGCAAGGTCGTTGTCCGTCAGTTCCTCGCCCTCCTCTACCTCGATCTCTTCACCATCGCCCACAACCTCTGTGATCTTCTTGCCCTTGTGCTGTTCCATTTTCTTCGTCGCTTCGTCGCGGATTTGCTCATCCGATTTGCGTTGCGAAAAGTTGGCGCCGGCGACGGGTCGGATGTTCAGCTCTTCAAATAGCTTAAGGATAGAGGCCTTTCTCTCTCGGAGCAGCTGTTCGTCGAGTGTCTCGGCACCTTCAGAGAACATAACGGGCGGTCTCTCTTTCGTGTCGATATTTGATGGCTGGAAGGCCGTAGGAAGGATGTAAACGCTGGTGGATATGACGAGGGTGCACCCTGTCGAGAGCTTGTCGGGACAATCGATCATTTGGCCGCGAAATTCCACAATGCCTGCGGTATTTGAGTCATGTCGCGTTGCAGACCATTGGGCGACGCACCGAGATCGAGGAGCCTCGCGACCCAGGAAGAAATGGCCTCAGGCAGACGTCCAAACTCTTGATAATATGAAAGGGCTGACAGACGGGAAAGCGACTCTCGTACCAAATCCGCGCGAGTTGTAGAGGCGAACGATGGTGTCTCTCTTCTTGCTCATGGCGGTGGACGCTTTTGCGGGCTGCTTGAGCATTGCGGCAAGCGACCTTTGTTTCTTGCCATCTCCAGCTTTCTTTCCCTTCGCCGTAGATTTGCTCTGAGTTGTATTTGGCTTGTCGGACTTGGGTTCGCGCATTATCTTGACCTCTTCTCCGGGTTTTATGTAGCCCTTTCCAGAAACGTTACTCCACGCGTGTGCCCATACCAAATCACCAATATAAGTGGGCTGAGGACTGGGAGAGCTTGGAGGAGAAACGCGTCGCTTTTTAGCTGGAGGCTGTCGGCGTGGCACGTTCTTCTCGACATCCGAGTCATCCTCAACGAGTATGGGTCGCTTTTGCGGGGATTTGACTGCGTCATTCTCATTGTCGCTTTCTTCGGAGAAGAGACGCGACGAGGCAGGCGACGAGGCCTTTGAGCTGGAGGGGCCTGGGACGGGGTCCATAGGGACGTCGTCTTCCTCGGAATCAGAGCTGGCGAAGAATAATGGGGGCTTGGAGGGCATCTCCGAGTCAGACATGGGCGCGTCGAAGAGACTAGCGTCACTGTCACGCGTGACAGACGCGTTCTTCACCAAACCTCACCTCAAAAAATGCAGCGCGGGCTCGGCATGGTGCTTATGAACCTCTTCCGTGCATAATTGAATACTGATACCTTTACAGCAACCCACTGTCGTCCTCCTCCGGGAGGGAACCGATACTTCGCAGGGAAACCCCCAGCTACTCTCCAACATCTCCGCATGCCTCGCAATCGCAGGCACCCTCGCGAGCACACTAGGGCCTCGTGGCATGGACAAGCTCATTGTCAACGAGCGCGGCGAGGCTCAGATCACCAACGATGGTGCGACAATCCTCAAATTGCTCGACATTGTCCATCCCGCTGCCCGGACCCTCGTCGATATCGCAAGAGCCCAGGATGCGGAGGTCGGCGATGGCACGACTAGCGTTGTGCTTCTTGCAGCACAACTGCTCAAGGAAGTCCGCACATACATCGAGGAGGGTGTCAGTCCCCACATTATCATGAAGGGATTCAGACTGGCGTCGCAGCTGGTATGCGTCATCCAACTCACTACCGCTGATTTCTCATTCAGAACGCCAGTCGATGGACCGGATAAAAGAGATTCAAATAACGGTGGACAAGTCGGACCCAGAGTGCGTCGTCTTTGAAAATGTCTTTCTTCCCTTCTCATTTTGATCAGACGATTCCGCTCTCTACTTTTGAAATGTGCATCCACATCAATGTCCTCCAAACTCATCCACTCCGAAAAACCCTTCTTCTCCAACATGGTCGTCGACGCCGTACAGTGCCTCGACCAAGATGATCTCGACGAGTCGTTGATTGGCGTGAAAAAAGTCGCCGGTGGAGGAATGCAGGACTCGCTTCTCATCAAGGGTGTCGCCTTCAAAAAGACGTTCACCTATGCTGGCGCCGAGCAACAACCCAAATCCTTCAAAAACCCGCTCATTTTGTGTCTGAACGTTGAGCTCGAGCTCAAGGCGGAGAAGGACAATGCAGAGGTTCGCGTAGAGGCCGTCGCCGATTACCAGGCGATCGTCAACGCCGAATGGGAGATCATCTACCGTAAACTCCAGGCGATCGAAAAGACCGGCGCCAAAGTCGTCCTCAGCAAACTCCCAATTGGCGATCTAGCAACACAGTGGTTCGCCGACCGTGACATCTTCTGTGCGGGACGCGTCGTTGGCGGCGATTTGCGTCGTGTTGTTCAGGCAACAGGCGGGGACGTTCAGTCGACATGCACTGACATTAAGCGGGAGCACCTTGGAACATGCGGGTCTTTCGAGGAGAAACAAATTGGCGGAGAACGTTACAACCTTTTCCAAGACTGCCCGAAATCCAAAACTTGCACTCTTGTGCTGCGTGGCGGTGCGGAGCAGTTCATCGAAGAGGTGGAGCGCAGTTTACACGATGCAATCATGGTCGTAAAACGAGCCGTAAAGAACGGGGAGGTCGTTGCCGGCGGTGGGGCTGTTGAGGTGTGTTTTACCACGATCTCCAAGATTTAACTAATGCACCGCTAGATGGACCTCTCCGCCCACATCCGCAAACACGCTCTTTCCATTCCCGGAAAGCAACAACTCATCATCTCTGCATTCGCCAAGGCGCTCGAGATTATTCCTCGGCAGATCTGCGATAACGCGGGTATCGACTCGACCGACATCTTGAACAAGCTGCGCATGAAGCATGCGAACGGCGAAAAGTGGACGGGCGTTGACGTTGACGGGGCGTCTGGCGTGCGGGACAACATGGACGCATTTGTGTGGGAACCGTCGCTCGTGAAGCTCAATGCTATCAGCAGCGCTGCCGAGGCTGCCTGTTTGATTTTGAGCATCGACGAGACGGTCAGGAATCCACAGAGCGACGCGGTATGTGCTTTAGCATGATCACATTGACATTGCCTCATGATATTATCCAGCCGAATGCAGGACCCAGGGCGCCGCCAGGCACGGCGCAGCGGGCAATGAGAGGACGTGGTAGAGGCCGGTAAGATAGAATTTGTGATTCGCTGTCTAGAAAAGGAAATTGCAGAATCCTCAGTGGAAATTGCGCCATCCCGTCTCGTCATCCGGTCCGATAACGTCGCGTTGTTTGAATGGCCGATGTCGCCATACTAACTTTCTCCCGCTTATAAGAACATGGCGCGCGAAAAAAATTGGCGGAGCCTTCCCAGAATATGACCACCTACATTCCGAACCACCGTCGCGCGTCTTCTGACGGTACGGGCTCCGTGGACAAAGTCGATGGGCGGTCAATCACTCTGTCGGTTTCCGACGAGAAGATTCCGCCGTTAGGCGCGCCAATCGAGCAGGCGCCCAGCCTGTTTGCGCGGTGGAGAGGTGGAGCTCCGACAAAGGACTTGGATAGCATTGCGACCCAGCCGAGCGTGTTTGATGATCCTGTTACGCTCGAGGCTTATCGGCCGCCGCCTCAGGTATGTACAGGTCCTTCTGTGTCGTGTCTGCGATTCTCAGAACGTGTTTTATTTAGTATGAGAACACTCACCGCTTTGATCCCAATGCTCGATGGACATGGAGGGAAGAAAAGGTTCGTATCGTGGTTATCTGGTACAAGCGTTCCTTATGCGCTGTAGCATCTCATTCGCAAAATCGACACTCGTATTATGATTTGGGCCTGTCCGTCGACTGAGCTTCTGCTGAATCGGCCTTCAACTAATATATTATAGTTCTTATGTTCTTCGCGTTGGACTTGGACCGGAGCAATATCTCTCAGGCCAACACTGATAATTTCCTCAACGACCTCAAGCTAACGACTAACGACTTTAACCTCGGCAACACGCTCTTCCGGCTCTCGTTCCTCCTTGCCGGTATGCTGAGTCACTTTTGACTTGCTGTTCACAGCTAATCATTGTGAGGTAGAACTGCCCTCCCAGTTGATCTCAAAACGAGTCGGGCCGGACGTATGGATCCCAACGCAGATGGTTTGCTGGAGCACCGTAGCGTTTTCACAATTCTGGTTGACGGGACGAAAATCCTTCCTCGCCACAAGATTTCTTCTTGGATTTTGTGAAGGAGGTGTGCTCCCCAATCGCACGTCCGTTCCACCAAAACTAAAACTGCTGAACAGGATTCATCCCCGATGTGGTGCTCTATCTCAGTTATTTCTACACAAAGCGCGAGCGTATGGACTCCAGTTCGATGACCTGCTTGCTCCCAATGACGCGAACTACAGTCCCGATCCGCCTCGCCTACTTCTGGGTCAGCAATTACATCTCTCATATCGTCAGCGCTTTCCTCGCCACTGGAATTCTGCGTCTGCGAGGGGTTGGGGGTAAAGCCGGCTGGCGATACTTATTCCTCTTGGGTGAGCATCTCCGGACCGCGTAGCTCCGATTTTGAAGTTGCTTCGACAGAGGGTCTTTTGACTTTGTGCATCGGGCTGACCTCGTACATCATGATGCCTGTGGGTACCTTGGTCGATCTAGCGATCTCATGTTAACCGCTATCAACAGCCTGGCCCTACTCAGACCAAGCTGAAGTACATTCGTCCGAAAGGCTGGTTCACGGAACGGTAAGTGACGAACATCCACTCCATTCTTGAAATCTTATCTTGCTGCAGTGAAGAAACGATCATGGTCAACAGGTTTATTGATTCATTCACTACGTCGGTCGGAATCTAATACGGCTTGTAGAGTCTTGCGCGATGATCCGTCCAAGTCCGATATGCACAATCGAGAAGGACTTTCTCCGCGAAGGATTTTCGAGGCTCTCAAGGACTGGCGGATGTGGCCGCTCTACTGCCTCGGTCTGGTTCACATGAGTTCGTCTTCTATGTGGACTGAATCCGCGTTTGCTAACCGTTTATCCTATTAGTACCCACTGGACCGCCTCAAGTTAGTGTCGGTCTCTTTCTCGACTTGACGAGTAACCGCTTTACAGATCTACCTCACACTGTCGCTCAAGAACTTGGGCTTCACGACGACACAATCGAACTTACTCTCCATCCCCTCGACCGTTATCGGGCTCCTGATGTTACTCTTCACCGCCTATCTAAGCGAGATAATCAACAGCCGCGTCGCAGCGACGATCATTCTTCAGCTCTGGTAACCCTTTTCTGACAGTATATCTTAACCTAACACAACATAAGGGCACTCCCATTGTTGATAGCGCTCTACACGTTTTCCAAATCTACGTCTCAGTGGGTCTACTTTACCGTCATCACGCTCGTGACGGGCTTCCCGGTACGTTGCTTGCGGTATACATGGACTCAACACACTAAAAAGCGTTGCAGTACGTGCATCCGATCCAGGTAGCATGGGCCTCGAGGAATTCGTACTCTGTGCGCACACGGACGATCTCGGCCAGCGTTTACAACATGTTTGTGCAAGCGGGAGCCATCACCTACGTGGGTCCACCCTCATTCGACTTGTAGTCCGCTTATCGCTTGCAGGCCAACATTTACCGAACGGATGACAAGGTTTGTCCGCCCTTCCATTGTTTTTCCTCCATGTATGACCAAGCTTGTCTGTTTAGCCCTTGTGTACGTCGTAACACGAGTATCCATCGTCCAATACTAACTCTCGGACAGATAAAAGAGGGAACCGAGCGCTGATTGGAATTTGCGCAATGAACATATGCCTTTACATCCTCACATTCTTCTTCTATCGCACGCTTAATCGCTCGAGGGACAAGAAATGGAACGCTCTATCGAAGAAGGTGAGCATCACAACGTCTCTTTGGTTGTCGACATTGAATGTGAACACCGCGTAGGAACAACAAAAATATGTTGAAACGACGGACGACGTCGGGAATGAGCGATTGGATTTCCGGTTCGCATACTGATCGATAGTAATGAATGAAGAAGAATGAATGCGTCAGCGAAAATAGGGCTCGACTGTAATGTGTATAAGTGTCGATTCCAGGAAGGCAAGAAAAGACTCAACGGTCACAATCATCTTCTGGGTCGAATTTTTCCAACTGACGGTCGAGCTTTCCGATTCCCATATCGTTGGGAAGCTTCGAAACGTCCTGACATTTACCCCAACCACCGAAATCGCTGGTTTCTCGGAGATAGCAACCTATAGGCGATGAGCGGAGCCCCAGAGTATCTTTGATGGAGTAGATGGAGGTCTTTTTCTGCTTTCCCGGAAGCTGGTCGTCGATCCGAGCGCTGTGTAGATCACTGTCGTCCGTCCTGGACTCGCTACCCAAGATGACGATTGCGCGATCGTTATCTTCGGTGCCCCGTGCCGGGAAGAAATGGACTGCCCGCCTCGCTGCGCTCTCAGGTAGCAGGATCGGTTTGCGGGGAACTGTAACGGAGCTTTGTCGAGCGATGCCTTTGTCCTTGTCCTCGGGAAACAAAGATATGCGTTTGACGAGCAAGATGTGGTTACTTTGCGTAAAGTATAGGTGCGTCGCGGTCCAGGTCAACGTGTATGGCAAGTTCGATATCGAAAGCTTGGATTGGGAGCCGAGGTTTAACCTGGAGCGGTGGATGAGTGATGGGGGACTCCGAGTTGTTTTCCGAGACGAGAGGCGATAAGTCGATACAAGCAGCGCGAGGTTGAACGTATCCTTTCCGCCAAGTTTCTTCTGTCGACGAGAAACGGGTTTCTTCTGGCCTTCGAGGCAAGCAAAGTGAATGTACGAGCCGCAGGGTGAGAAGAAGCATTTCATGAAGACTTGACGGGCTAATAAACATATTCAGTATGATTGCAAAGGACAGTGATATGAACGCACTGTGCTGCGTGGAGGACCGTAATTTGCGAATGAAGTACGTCTTGGAGACGAAATCGGCAAATAGAACGTCTCCAGCACTGAGGGGCCACACCAGTAGGTTCTTAGTAGGATGGATGACGGGTGGGGAGGCGTATAACTGGAATGGCAAGTCCTTGCTGAAACGGAACAGGCGAACGGGGACATCGGTATCGTCGCTCTTGGAGAGTATTTCGATGGTGGCAACGGATTCTGGCACATTCGAGTTGCGAATCTCCTCGACGTCCGAGTCGCTGTCGGAGTCGCTCCAGCGATAATCGTCCTCATCCTTATGCCAACGTCCATAGCCAAGGAGGGCTGCCGGCTCGACATCTGATTCCGAGGCGTCTGAATCGACCGAAGTTTGGCTTTCCTCTTTCTCTTCGTCTTCCTTCAAGCTATCGACCGCCGAGGATTCCGACGAGTCCGAATCGGAATCAGACATGTCGCTCAATGGTCCTACCCAAGGAGTGATGATATCGTCTTCGAGCCCTTCAGAAAGCTCTGTCGACCCCTCGCTCCACGTTTCATATGCTTCACCGTCCGATTGCGAGTTGGAGTCAGTGTCCGAGTCTTCGTCGTCGTGTGAATGTTTGGACCGAGAATCAATCCAGGATGGTCGGGACGCCCCTTCGATTCTTAGCAGATCGAACCCGATAAACTCGATAGTCTCATCCAAGAGACCAGATGAATACCGAACCATCAGCGGCGCCCGCCGTCTGCTGGCGATAGCGACAATATTTCCTCGTACAGCAAACTCTTCGATTTCGGGGAGTTGCGTAGTTGACAATGCATCGAATCCACGTATGGGTTCGTATTCATCATTCGTGTTCCGCATAAAGAGCTGGGTTCCGATGCGAAGGAACCCATTACAGGGAGAGAACGCGATCGGAGGCGGCCGCCCAGCATTCGACTTGACATCTTCGCGAAGCTTGACATAGATTCGCCAATTTGTGAGCTCGTCTGTGGTTGTGATGGCTTGCGATTTAAGCAGTTTTGGACGGTTATTTGCGGACAAGGACCAATAGTTGCACCCAAAGGTTAAGGAGCCGCGTGAAGACGAGCTATTGGAATGCGTGAGGGGCAGAACTGAGGAAATATGGAATATTCACATGAGCGTCAATGCAACAAGTTCTAGTCCATCCGTGCTCACACCCTCACAGTAATACCATCCCGCAGTAGCGAATCCATCCTTTTCAAACGTGAATGTCGTATACTTGCATTTGAACTTGGACAGGAAATTCTGGGGACCGAGAGTCGGCCACCAGCAACGATCGAGCTCTCCGACGTAACTTGAAGGTAGCGTGGACGACATCGACGTGTTGCATGTGGATGTGGGAGAATGGAGGAAGTACTTCCACTCATGAATGAAAGCCCTAAAGTCAAACCACAGTTTCCTGCCTGCGGGAGTCTGTGCGACGAACCACGCCGGGAACATCCGTCTCAGGTAGACTCGACCGTCGGCATGGGCGGGATAACAGAACACGCCGAATTGCGAGTCCACCCAGAGACTTTGGGCCTGCACACAGGTATGAAAGTTTGGCGATAGAATGAAAGAGCGGACAGGACTGGATAGCTCTTGTGAGAATGAGCTATCGTCGAGATGCTTGTCCCAGTACTTTGCGCTGTAGAGGAGGAAGCGGTGCCGGTCTACGGGATCTCCAGCTGCATCTACCCAACGTATATCGTGCTTCCTAAGCGGTCGCGAGTAACGCTCCTGGCAAAGATACCGCAGACATGCATTCGCAATGACTTTCGGTGCAATGAGAACCTCGTCAACGGGACCATCGGAGAGTCCAGCTTGGAGGACATGTGGGTTCTTGACGAGAAATTCTCGGACAGTTGAATGGAAGAGGCGGCAGGTACAGTCGTCTGGATCAGAGCAACCGTCCTCTTGGAACTCGATGAGAGGAGGGAGCAAGGTACGTAGGCGAGACACGAAGGGCATGTCGTCGGCAACCAATGAACGAGGATTTTTGCTAAGTAGCAAGCCGACTGCCTCGCGAACTTCGCCAAGACGCAGGGGCCGTCGTGCGAATACTACAAGCGCGAAGACTTTGCTGATAAAGACGTAAGTAACTGCGATTCTGGACAAGAAAACAAACCTGATCAAGGACCGTTCGCGATGAGACCGATCGAAGTTGTCAAATATCCTCCCATAGTATTCGTCTAGCGTTTTCGGAAGACCTTCTGCTACGAATTGCTTCATATCGGTCAAGCTGTCTCTTTTCTGAGATGATCATTCAGTTGAAAGACTCGACCTGAAGGAGCGCCCGAACCTTGAGACTCCAAAGCATGCGGCTTGCCCACAGAAAATTTGCCTTGGCCCGACTTTGCAGACTCGCAAGTACGTGGTCCTTGTCCGCGTCAGAGACCTCCAGGTCTCGGAGTTCTGGATTATCGTGACAAAGATATCTCGCAATATCGGCTTCGGCATGAGACTGAGCATCGATCATAGTGCACGCAGCCTTGAGTAGGTCGTAAATGAGCTGGCGAGGTTGACTGCTGTACCAGACCCGCATTCGTCCAGGTACATCCACGGTAAGTTTGAGCAGAAACTGGAGCGTCGTGGTAGCTTCCAACCAGCGAGTAACACTCGTACACTCTTCATCCACGCCGTCGAGGATAAAATAAGTTTTAGGAAGGCCCCGCACAAGCAATTTGATCAGTTCTTGTACATTTTCCGTCGAACAGACACTTTGCTGGGCCTTCGAAAACATGTCGTCGGAGACGGTGTGGTTGCGCGCCCAATATGCATCGAAAAGCTGCCCAGCGAGGATGCGGAGTGTCTCCGATGCGGTATGCATCTGATCGAAGCGGTAGAAGTGGTAGATGACAATGGCGTCGCCGTCGCTTCGGGATGTTGCATGGATGACGTGGGACGAGAGGACCGATTTGCCTGCGGCGGGAGGTGCGTATATCCACAGGACGGGCGAAGCGGTACCCGCACACCAGTCGATGTATGTCTGGTGCTGAAGCAACCATTCACATGTGCCTTGCATATGATGGCTGGTGAGCAGACGAAGGTGTCGCATGTCATCTTCGTTGCCTTGCCGCGCACAAAGCCATTCGCAGATCCGGCGATATCGCTCCTCTGCTCATGGTTTGAACAAGTAGTTTCTGGCGCACGAAGGGACAAATACCTTGTCTAACCACCTGGTTCTCTCCACGCTCCGCCGCCGCCGCCCCTCTCTCTTTCTGCGCAGCGGCTCTCTCCATCCCTTGGCGGAAACGTTCGATATCCGCCGCTTCCCGCTCACCCTTCCCCTTGTTCGCCTCGAGAATGAAGGCGAGTTCCTCGATTTGGTCCGCGTTTTCCTCGATGTCTTTGATGATCGCGTCCAGTTTCTTCGTGCTGAAGGACGTAGCCGCCTTCAGCATTCCCATATACCAGTAAGATTCACATTCTTTGTCGACACGACTCCAGAAGCGAAACATGTTGATATACGACCGGCAGAGGAGGTCTTGTAGCATGGCAGAGTCGCCATATAGAGTTTCGTACTCGCTGATGCGCTGGATCTGGACCTGGAGCACACGAAGCTCTTTCTTTATCGTGTCGAATAAATCGAAGAATCGATGAGCACCCTGGACAGTATGAACAGGTTGCCAGCACGGAGTTGAGTAGACGCACATCCAAAATCACTTTCAGTGCCCCCCAAATAATAGCAGTGGGCATGGGATCTGCGGAAGCTTTTTATTTGGTCAGAAGCAGGCCGCAAATCTAATGGTTCACGGACCGAGACTGTTAATGATGCCGTCGTAGTCGCGCAGAGCGTTCACGATAGGACCCATAACCTTCTTGACCATCTTTCTCCCCGGCTTGTCCGCATTCTGGATTTCCGCCTGCCTCAAGGCTTCGTTGATAGTCTCTGGTGTGATCTTCCGGCCATCTTGCGTCGCAGTGCAATCAACGATGAACTTGCGCTTCCGAGTTTTCTTTTTCTCCGGCAGACTGGACACGTATTCGTGGAAGGCCTTTTGGAAAATCGAGCCAGACTCCATTTCTGTCCAAGTTGAATAACGCGGTTCGAAATAAAAGTTGAACACGCCGTACCAGCTGGTAATCCTTCCTTTGACCCGTGAAGACAGTCGTTCACGAGGGAGGAGGAGATGAAGAGATACCGTAAGCCTTGGGCGCTAAAGTCGAGCCATGAGATTGGTCAGTCGGCGCCGACTGTGAATTATCAGTCACAGCCGATGGCATTCAGCTCCCACTCCCCAAGGCGCCTAATCGAGGTCATTTTCTCCCCCCATGGCCAACGAGGTGCCTGAAGACGCGCCTCCGCCTTCGCGCATTTTGCGTTACGACGAATAGTGAGTAGTTGCTGAAAAGTCACATCCTTGGCTAATTGATCCGCTAGCTTCGACCTGTATGCCTTGAACTTTAGACGCCGCGACTACTCACCATAGCAAAGGCGCACATTCGCGAAGACTTTGCGGAAAACCAGCAAGCCGGTCGGCGTGAAAAAGCTCAACAGCAAAAAACCAGTTCTTGTCGTCCGACGGCTCATCGACGAGAAGGGAAGACACACGGAGACAGAAGTAGATATCAAGAGCGGAGCTCTTTGTCGGGTCCTGCTGGAGATCAACAGGTTCGTTTTTGCAGTTGTTTTCGTACCTACTCAGAACAAACACAGCGATGTCGAGGGGCTAACATTGACCTACCACAATCCGGTCGTCAGTTAAGCTCTTTCCTGGATTGTATTAAATCGCTCACGATGCGATAGATGGAGACGAAGGAGTTGTTCAACTGTCGGCCGCGTCTTCTTAAGCGACTCGAGGAAGAAAAGGCCAAAGCCGAACAGGATGATGTCCTCATCGCCGATATATCGGCTGCGCTGCAATTCATCCACGAGGACTATGCCGATACCCTTGGCGACTTCGACATGCTGTCCCATCATGAAATCTCCTACGAGCTGCTCTGGGTCATATTCCCGCCAAACACACTCGTTTATCGCTTCCACACATACACGGAGCAGCACCAGGTTCTCATGGCGCGGACTTTCGAATACTCGCGTCGTCCCAATGGGTCGTATTACGCGCGCGTCGAGTGCGACGTCATCAGCAACGACGGGAACTCGTTTGGTCTTGCGCGCGATTACATTGAGATTGACGCATTCCGAGGCGCACGTCGGATTCAAGATCTCTTGGTATACCCACTAGAATACCACTCAGAACACGAGGACATTCGGGCGCACGCAATTGTGCGTGGCAAGAAATTCGCGACGCTCCCAAAGCACAGCTACCACGAGATTAGTGGTCCAGCGATGAAGGAGACGATGAACTCACAATGGGAGACACGTCGGTTTAAATTCAGTGTAGGTGGTATCATATCTGTTATTTCCGAAAGGCTGAATGTGTTGCAGACTCACGGACGAGTTATGATCGATCCGGTTTCGTTTCGCCTCTTTGAGCCCAACACGACGTTCAACTTATATGTCCACCGAACGCTAGAGTTGGACTCGCTTACTGATGAGCAATACATGATCTGCACACCGATCGTCCTTGGATTTTGCTTCGGAGTGAAGCGATGGGGTGCAATTCATTGCCCTTTGTTCCTCCGCCAACTTACGAGTTTGTTTAGGTGGATTTGCCTTGGACAGACTGGAGGACATTGTCTGGTCAGACCAAGCCTTCCGTTCACTCGTCCTCGGAGCCAAGCAGAAGACCCTCATCCACTCCCTCTTCAACAGTCACAAGTCGCACAGCGCTGCATTCGATGATATCGTTCGAGGGAAGGGGAAAGGATTGATTGGGCTGTTCTCTGGCAGCCCCGGTTGCGGAAAGACACTCACGGCAGAGGCTGTCGCCGAAGCCACGCAACGACCGTTGTATTCTGTCAGTGCGGGTGAGCTGGGAACGGAGCCGAAGGAGCTGGATGAGCGCCTTGCTCTGGTACTGGAGATTGCACAAACATGGGACGCAGTGCTTCTTTTGGATGAGGCAGAGGTGTTCCTGCAACAGCGCGCCAAAGGTGACGTTTCGAGGAACGCCCTTGTATCGATCTTTCTGCGGCAGCTGGAATACTATCAAGGTATTCTCGTCCTCACGACAAATTTGATTGAGCAATGCGATCCTGCATTTGAAAGTGAGCTGCATATATTATAACGACGCTCTTGCTGACTAGAGACTAGGTCGGATTCATTTCTCAATCCACTACCCCGACCTTGGGTTCGAATCCCGGCGCCAAATTTGGCAGACATTCCTCAAAAAGGTCATGCAAGACCGGATCGGAGAAGTCACACCAGAGCAACTCGACCGACTTGGGAAGATGCCGCTGAACGGCAGACAAGTTTGTACTCCCTCGTTGGTTATATCCACTTAATAATGTTTCCCGGCAGATCAAGAACACCGTCAGCAGTGCGCAATGCGTGGCCGTCGACGCCAACGCGGTCCTTTCAATTGAGCATATCGACGCAGTGTTGGAAGTGGTCGATGATTGGAATATAGCCAAGCGACAGGCAACGACCTCGTAGTATCTTTGTACTCCATATAGAAACTGAATGACCATTTCGAGACGGCTGCGATCGGCGGCGGCGGGTCAGGTCAAAATCGCCCAGGCACCTGTGACACCGTTACATTCTCTTCTTGAGTCTTACCGTCATGCTGAAACAACTCGTTTCGCAGATGCAACCCTTCGCTTGCGTTGGTGCTCTCGTCCGCTTCTTCGTCCAGCCCTCCCTCGTCTTCCTGTTCCCCGCCGCCTCCGTGAACGACAGCCCCTCTTCGTGCATCGCCAATGGCCCTCCCTCCCCAACTGTCGACTTTGTGCCCCAGGCCAACGGCGCAATCTACGTCTGGTTCATCGTCCTCATCGTCCTAGCCACTGGAGGGACAGGTTCGTACTTCGTCGCCGTCTCATCCAACCCCTTTCTGACGAGTTGTGCCTGTAGCTGCTTGCAGCTGGCGCCGCTCTCCGGGAAGCAAGCGACTCTGTCGAAGACAACCACCACCACCACCACCGTCTCCTCCTCCTCCTCCTCCTCCTCATCAGCTCGACACCACCCCTAGTTCCAATGGCAATGAGAACGACGGCAACGGCGGCGACGACCCAGACAACAACGACGAGGGAAATAGCACTGAGCAAGAGCAACCAACGAACGAGTTGTACCCCACCGCCCAAGCACCGGATCCCGAAGACCCGCCGCCGCCTGCTGGACCTATCCAGGAGGATGATTGGCAATATACCATCCCCGAACACGACGCGTTCAAGCAGCTCTTGGCGCTTCTTGCCCTCAACGTATTGACCACATTCCTCGCGAAGCGCAAGCAGGCAACAACCAAGAGTACCCAAGCGGTCCCCATGTCTCCATTCTCTCACATCGATGCTTCGCCCTTCCATCTCATCGTCGAGCAACACGCCACCAAGGCCACCATAAATCTTGTTGACGGCCCGACGGCGTCTCTCTCATCGACTCCGCCCAAACGCCGTCTGCGTTTATGCAAGTTCTTAGTTGGCCTCATCCTCGTCCCCGGCTTTAGCTTCATTGCCGGCACGCTTTGGCTTCTCGGCCATAGACAAACTCTGCAAAACCCTCTTCCTCCTCCGCCACCTCCGCCTCCCCTTCTACTACCGCAAGGACGGCGCGCGGATGTAATCGCTCGTCTGGCTCAAGATCTAGCAGCCAAGACGAATACACTCATTCAAACCGCCAAATCTCGGGGAATCCAACTCCCACCTCCTCCGCCCGTGAAATGTCTACGGGCTGAGCTGGCATACGCCCTAGCAATGCGCAAGACGCGGGTGTGGTTGGAAACGCAGCAACGACGCGTGCAGAGGGTTGCGGCTGGCCAGCAGATGATGGCCAGGCTCGCGCGCGCACCCAAGGTTTCCAAAACGGCAACGGCACATCGAACGGTCCCGGCATAGAACGATAGAAATGAAATGGCGGCTCGAACGAAAGTTGAGGGTTTTGTTTTGTTTGGCGGCTCAGACGGAAGACGAGGGTTTCGAATTTAGAATCTGGCGTCGGGGCTGGTTCCTCGACGGCCCTGTTGGTGGACTCAAATCGGTTCGTCCTATCTTTTTCCGTGTCCGTTTACCTTGCTCACTATGGCCCCAGTGATTATGTAGAACTAGACCGGACGAATATAACGGAACCCCACCATTGGCGGACGCGACCCGAAAGCTGCGATCTGGATTGAGAATCGACGAAGCGACGAACGACGGCATTTTGCCCCGCGATCGGCTTACTCGACCCTCCAGACTTGCGATCGGTTCGCCGACGATATAGAGGTCGTGGACAGACAATTAATTGCCTTGTACATATCGTTTCGCCAGCTATTGTAGACGTACATTACGCATGGCTCGATGTATGTATTTAGGGAATTGCTCTGATGTTCGCGAAACTTTGTTGCGACTTGACCGCCATGTCCTCGCAACTGCATCCACTCGAAGTGAACCCGTCGACCGGGGAACCGTTCCTGCGTCTACTGGAACACAGAAACATCATCGTCACTCCAGCGCGAAGGACAGACGGGCCAGCGATGATGCAATGCCAAAACGACGAGCGCGTCTATCCATGGCTAATCAGTCCGCCGTATCGATACACACTAGGTTGGTAGGTCGTTCGGAAAGCACGACCTGCTTGAACGTTTTGAGCAGAAGATGCGAACTGGTGGCTAGACCGCGTCATTCCGGCCTCGGAAAAAACTGCTCGCGGAGCTGGAGGCCGCGAAAGACGCGACAGAGCTCAAGATCGTCGACGGGTGTCCGGTGAATTATCTACGTGAAATTCAAGACGACGGAACAGACCTGTTCATCGGGGCAATCGACTTTATGCTCTCCCGCCATCCGTTCGAGCTCGAAGGGAGTGGACGCACACCCGCCGATGTTGGAGACAAACCTCTGAGAGATCCACAAAACCCGGATATCTGGACGGTAGGCAACTACCTCGCGCCGAGCCACCATGGGAGAGGAATCATGTCCGATGCGTTCAAGACCGTGTTGACGATGTGGGCTGTCCCGAGAATGGGGGTGCGGAAGATGGTGGTGAATGCGCTCGAGGGAAATATTGGGAGTGTGAAGGTCTTTGAGAAGAATGGGTTTCGTCTTCGGGAGAAGAGTGCCGACGCGATGGTGAATGCGAGGGGAGTTATGAAGCCGGTTCATGTTCTGGATTGGGCGTTGAATGCGTGATTGTTGCAGTTTCCTTTTGTTCTCAACCACCATGTTTCCTCTACAGGCACGGTTTTCCTTCGAGCTAGGCTACGTTTACCTCAACCACGGCTCGTCTGGCTGCTCCGTCGCTGTTTATCTCCTTTCTGCCGACCTCAAACACAACATAGTATAACTCTCTGTCAGCAGCCGTCCGTCCGGTTCCGCGCCGACCATATCCATGCTTAAACTCGGTGCCTTCCGACGCTCTGCTCCCTAGTCCTGTGCTCGTCTCCACTGTAGGGTCTAGCTGCCAAGGCAATCAAGACGACACAAGATATTTCCGCAGCCTGGCGGAGCTTGCGCTAGCAACGGGCTCACGCTATTATACGATACGATGAGCCTAAACTAACTAACTAGTAGCAAAAAAAAAAAAAAAAAGTTAACCTTGTTTCACAGCTGTCCCCAGCGCAACTTGGACTGCTTTCTAATATGACATTCGCGTCATGAATACGAAAGAGAGTTTGGTTAAACTCATTTACAAGGCAGCTGTAACGCAGAACACCGGAGAGGTATGTGAATTCTGTCTCACTCTCCCTCCTATTCACTTGCTCGAAAAGCCTTGGGACAATGTACCCCTGCAGCTGGAGACATCGACTCCAACATTTGGCCTGGCCCTCCCGACGTTAAACCCGTGGAATCTGGCTGTTCGGCAACAAGCGCGCTCGTCCCTGCTTTCTACACCACCTTTTTCGACCCCCGCCTCCGCCTGCGGGGCCGCCACCACCCGCACCTTTAGCCCGTCGAAGCCTTGCAAAGCCAGCGATGGCTGTTGCCAGTACCTCCGGGTCCTCGAAGGGAAATGTGAACGCAACCTATCCCGTGCGATGGCCAAGCGCACAACCTTACAATCGTCGAGCTGGACTTGAAGGCAATGATATCTTAGGTGTCCATTCCGAAGATTGATCCAAAGGCTCATCTCAGTGTGCGTGGTTTTTGGTTTGGAACCAAACGCCAGACTGACCTTGCTAGGCGCGCGTAACGAATGCGTCGGAGTACACACTGCTTCTGGTGAGGCTAGCATCTACGTCGATGGAAGCTCCATCTCGCGATCGTGCGTTCCGCCCGTCAGCCCACAAGAGAGCTTCGACTGCCCGCTTGGTATGTCTATTCATTGAGCCAAGTCGCCCTCGTTCATATGTTACAGCCTCGATCCCTCTGTCCGCATCAACATATCACCCCGTCCTCAAGGACCGCACGGAGTCGGGCTTTTGCAACAAGACCGCTACGCATACATTCTCCCAGCGTATCACCATCCACAACACCAAAACTGTACCACTCAGCCGCCTCAAGGACATCGACCAGATTCCGACCTCGCAGGACTCGCAAATTGAGGTCAAGCTCCTCAGCCCCGCTTTGATCCGCCGGTCGCAACACCAGCACCAATACTGGACCATTGAAACCCCAGCTGCTGGGCCCTCGGGAACGGGATTGCTGCACAATGGGATGGCGCAGATGAGCCGAATTGCGACCCAGAGGACGCTGGGTCTAGATAGGAAGTTGAACTGGGTGTGTGGGGTTCCCGCGCAGAAAGTAAACCTTCCGCTCGAGTGGGAGATTACTGCGCCTGCGAGCGCGTCGATTGTGGGATTGTGACCTTATTTCGAAGTTGGGGCAACAACCGTTACCTTTTATTCATCCGTTGAACCGCGATAGTCTTCTAGTCTCCAGCGAAATTCAATATTCAATCATTATACAACTTTTGAACTGTGAAATTTAATGTACACTGCACTACTACTGTGGACAATTTTGGGTATTATTTGTGTGGTTGTTGTTCTTTGGATCGCGACATCCACCGCCGTAAGTAGGAGTTTTTTTAGGTTGGAAGATCAAGAAGGCCACGAAGGGCGATGTAGATATACAGCGAATAGGTAGTTGTTGTGGATAGGATAGACGTCTGCAGACATGGCTCAGGTTAACCTTGATCGATGAAGACCACACCCATACCTGGCTCACAGAATTGGTTTTGGTCTTTCAGAAGTAGATGGCCGTAAACTCCTCAGTTGTGCGGAGATGAACATGAGTTTCGTTTTAACCGTGTCGACGACCTTGGAAATTGCAACGCTGGATGGGGTCAGTCATAGAGGTGGGACAGACGAGAACATACTCGGAAGAAACCCCCAAAAGGCTCTGATAGCGTTGAGCTGAGCTGGAACCGGCTGGGTTGCCGGTGGGGGCAGATGTTGAACAATGGGAGGTCAGCACAATCGATAGGTAGAAGCGTCGGACAAACCTGGACGGCGACTTGCGTGTTCGTGCGTGGAGCAATGTATTGGACGGGGGTCCAGGGAAAGATCAAGACCTCGTTGTCAGGCTTTTGGGTGAGGACAAGTGTGAAGGAGGGGAAGGTTGGGGGAGGAGGGAGCTCGTAACGGGATACAGACAAGGTCGAAGGAAGGAGAGGCGCGAAGGGATGAATGGGGCGTTGCTCGGAGGGCATCGAGAACAGAGGGAGAGTGAAGGGAGGAAGGAAAGCGAAATAGAGCTCAAACTGCGCAAGCTCTCTTTTAAATGTGGGTGACTCTGCCGTGAGCGATCTGTTTTTGGCACTTTTCTTGCTCGTTCTCGACCGCCAACGCCACAACCATCCATTCACTCCCGGAGAATGGATAAACATTGGGAAGGAAAGCGCGTTGAATAACGGCGTGACCAAGAGAAACGACTTCAAGAGGAAGCCAATCAAGTCCCAAGACTTGCCACGAAGTTTGCAGACTGCACACGGCTCACAAATGATGAGCTTCGCGAACGAAAGCGCACGATAGCCTGAGATGGGATTCGCGGAGAAGCATGTTGGACGACGGCCGAGGTCACGAGAAACGACTTCAAGAGGAAGCCGATCAAGGCCCAAAAGCTCCCAAGGGCTTACGAACAACCAGCTTTGCGAAAGGAGCCAGAGGATACTCGATCTGGGCAGAATATTGGGTGCAGACATGAGAAGCGTGGCCAGAACATTCGGTTCTTGCCTGCAAATACCGCTTCTGACGCTTTTGCGCAGTGCCCGGAAAGATCTCGACCAATGACACGCTTCAATGGTTGACTCTGGATATCTGCAGTCCGGTACACCTCTGCATCTGACCCTGCGCGGCTTGGCTCTTGCGGCTCAGAGGCAACTATCCTATCCTTGTATCAAAAACTGTGACGCATAACATCTGGAGTCAGACCTGTTCACCACCAGAACTCATGCCGCTGGCGAGCAGACGAATACAGATCGTGTCGCCCTTTTGAGAGACCCATCCTCGACAACCCACCCCAGCCAGCCAGCCACCAGCCAAGAGCACCAGCCAAGAGCCTACACCAACTGGCCAGAAGTCTGAGCACACCAGAGACGACATTTAGAATCCGAAAACACCAGAACAAACGCAAGAGCTTGACTACGAGAGCCGGCAGACTCGACGACAGCGATAATAGCGACAGCTTCAGCTTCAGGCAATTCCGGCGCGTTGTAATCGCCCAAGCCTAAAAGGTGGGTGGACGGTCAGTGGTGTGAACAGCGACAAAAACGACATAAGAACACGCACCTGAGGTCAGAGAGAAGCCCACTACACACGCTCAAACGAATTCCTGCGTCCGCGCGACTTGGTCTTGCCAGTATTGCTGCTGTTCGAGCTGACTATGGTCCGACGCGACTTTCATGCACCATGGTCTGCCGCAGCGTGCCTTGAGGCATCGAAAGGATTTAGTTCGCTGCACGACATCTTGCTGGTGGCTGTTGGTCGCGGCCCTGGAGATCGAGATTCGGTGCTGGGGTGATACTGGGATATTATTGACCGAGAAGTAGGCATCCTGGGCAGCCTCATCGAATGCGCCGACGTCGTAGGGCTTCTAGAGCCATGGGGCGGAGGCTGCGGGGACTGGGTCGAAGAGATGGTGGATGCGGGTGAAGAAAGACGATCAGGCAAATTCCAACTCAGCCGAAGTCAGCTCAACCTCAGCCAAACGGAGTCCAATATTGTCCCTGAACAACTTTCAGATTCCCCCAAGACAACCTCAAGTCAGAGTCGAGGTCCAGCAAAGAAGAACGAGCCTTTTGTGCATTGGCAACGCCCTCAAGTAGGATTAGAGAAAACGTCATGGTCTGTGCTCTATATATCCGCCGCAAATTATTCTTCAATTGAGCGCCAGCCATCCGCCTGTGCAGACCCGGAAACTTGAACTCCTCAACAGCTTGTGAACGAGCCCCACAAAGCTCCGGTGCCAGCTTGAGCTCGTCGCTTGTCCAGAACGTGGGCTTCAAGTTTCCTGTCATTCCGAGAAAAAGAACCCTGGATGCAAACGCAGACCTGCAAGCACCAACCAACTCTCTTGCGGATAGACTTTTTTTCCCCCTCCGACTTGGATTCATACACTCTCGGAGATGGATCTTTTCGTCGTGGACTTTTGGACTTCTCCGTAAATGGTACAGAAGAACAAACTACATCTTGTACATTAATATTAACTGTTTACGCTGTGGTCGTTGAGTACGTTGAGTCCTTCTCCATCAGGTTCATTTTTTGCCAGCCAATATCTCAAATGCGCGAACACCTTCTTTCCCAAATAACGTGGCGCTCCGACGATGCTTGCGGCAGCCTTTCTCATGCGGGCTGCAGCTGCGGCACTCGTTACGCCCCCAATGCCGACGATAACTAAACCTCGGAGACCAGAGCTGGGACCTTTCGATGCCAGCGCCTGGGCGAAACTGCGGACATTACCGAGCGCCAAGGGATGCAGAGAGTCTCCAGCCAGTCCTCCGAGCGCTGTTGGCACAGCGAACTCAGGGGAGATGGCGTCCTCGACTTGGTCTGCAAAGAGTAGCGAGTTACCGAGCGTGTTGTGCACGCTAAGTACGCGATGGGACTACGTGCTAACCCGGAGCCTGGTTCTAGTGTGCAGAGGGCACGGAGGACGTCGAGGAGGTCTGAAAGCTGGGCTGCATGCACGTACGGCGGGAGTTTGAGCCCGAGAGTGAGTGTGGGGTCTGCGGCCCACGCGGCGGCAAGAACCCGCAGTATGGGCACAAGTGCTCGGGGAGTGTAGCCTGTGGGCGGGGATTCATGGATGTTCGGGCATGAAGTGTTGAATTCAACGCCAATGTAGGGGCATTTTGTACGGAGGGATTGGATGGCAGAAATGGCGAGCTGCATGGACTCGGGGTCATCGGCGGTCGTGCTTATAATGAAAGGTTTGGGCGATGAGGTTGCGTCGAGGATAGATTCGATCCAGATGAGGTATTGGGAGAGTTTGTGGGGACTGTAGCCGTAAGAGTTGAGCGATGATAAGGGCTCGGAGGCAAATGCTGTCGAGTATTCTGCGAATAGAATAGCTGACTGTATGCGTCGCATCCTCGGCGAAGCCTCCCAGCGTTGCAGTTCGAGTAATAACAGCACCAGTGTGAGGACAATTAAACAAAGACTGCAGCTGGTCGAGGTCGGAAGCCCAGGCACATGAAGCGTTGAC